>APFE031487947.1:10191-117137 GCA_000404065.3 Pinus taeda | reverse complement strand
ATTTTTCACTTATTATGTAATTGCAAGGATATAAAAGAAAATGTATCGAATTTTTAGTGGTGATAAAGTCTATAGATTTACAATACCACCGATACCACTTGAATTTGTATGTGCACACCAATTTTCTCAATGCATGCATTTGCAATATTGTGTAAAATGTTAATATATTTTAGTATTACTTTTCTATCTCATATCACATCCTAACAAAATACTAGGACATAATTATATGTTTTTTTTCACATGACAAGTTGGGTTCCTTAGCAGAATAAAAAGACTATTAGTATTTGAAGTTTTTTAAAAGGACTAATAGTACATTTTAATTCTAGTTCATTGTTTTTCATTAAAGTTCAATGCTATGGTTTATAGTTTTAGTATTTGAATTGTATTATTATTTAAAGTAATGTTTAAATTAGTATAGACGATGATTACATAAAAAGAAAGAATTCTTGTCTCTAGTACTTTCAGAGAAATAATGTTCATTTAAATTTTATAATGACTAATGAGAGGGAAGAAGTATAGAAGTAGATATAGTTGTAATAATAAATCACATGAAACATATAATTATTGGATAATATGTTTATGAAAAGTAGAAATAGTATTATAGTTGTAATAATAAACAACATGAAATAAATAATGGATGTACAGTTGTGTAATTTAGAATTTTGAACTTTATAATTTTATAGTATTATGTGTGTTTTTCTTTCTCACTTTACATTCTCAAATTTACGTTTAGTGTAAATTTTAATTAAGCTTCAAAATTTACTATTTCTAAAAAATGGACATGTATAATTTAATAGATACACAAACTTTTTAATTAGTTTTATATTCTATCTCACATTTTCAATATTTTTTGTTTAATAAAGATAGATTTCACAATTATATTTGCAAATTACTATTAAAAAAATATAAGCATTTACAATTAATTTTCGTAATTAATTTTATTTCGCATTTTACTTTTGAAGAATTTTAAGTTTAATAAAAATGAATTTTAGAGTTACATTTCAATATTTACTATTTAACAAAATATAAAATATAAAAACTACTAATGAGAGGAAAAAGTATAGAAATAGATATAGTTGTAATAATAAACCACATGAAACATATAATTATTGGATCTATAGAAATAGATATAGTTAAATATTCCATAAGGAAAACCACATTTAATATAGAAATAGATATAGTTGTAATAATAAACCATATGAAATATATAACTATTGGATAAATATTCCATAAGGAAAATCACATTTAATTTATCAAGTCCCCCACGTGTACCTTCTTATGCCATTGATTTAAGTGTTAGACCATTGAAATTGTTACATGATTGAAATAACTTGGGCCATTGAATTGAATCCGATTTAACATTTGTTGCATATCTATTTTTAATTTTAAGACACACTTCATATTTTAAAATTTGTATGTTTAATAAAGAAAATTAATATAATATTTCAAAAGTTAATTTGTGTTATATTATTGCATATCCATTTTTAATTTTAAGAATCACTTCATATTTTAAAATTTGTATGTTTAATAAAGAAAATTAATATAATTTGCAGAAATACAACCAAAGTCAATTGAAACTTTAAAGGGGTTCACTTTAAAGTTGTTCTTGTAAAATTGAGAATTTAATTGAAACTTTAAAGTGGTTATTGAATTTTATTGGCATTGTCTAACTCTCCTAGGTTTTGAACTTTTTTTTGTTTGAATATGGGAAAACAATTTTTCGTAAGATTTTTAATTTTTGAGGGTTAAAGTTTCTTTTTAATCTATAAATGGATTTAGTGTCTTGAAAAACTTTTGCGAATTTGAATGATGCAGTGATCACAACTCAGACTAAATGGATTTAGTGCCCTGAAAAGCCTCTGGTGAATTCTGATGGTGCAGGGTTCACAACTCAGATTTGGGATTCCAGCAGTTCCTCATCAAATTTCTAGCAAATTTGACCCAAAAATATGCCAGAAAAACTATATCAATAATTAAAATTTTGGCTATTTTATTTTGTAATTGATAATTACTTTCCTTCCTTAGCTTAAATTTTGGTTTTTTTGGTACTCAACATTCACTTTCTGACCAGTGCACACTTTGTTTTCATTAGTCTAAAAAGTGATCAGTGCGGGAATCTAACACATGGTAGCCATCTTAAAATAGTTTCAAGAAAAGGAATCATCTCATCTTGCATCAAACTTCTCTTTGGTTTTCATTTAGATTATTTGAGGCCATTCAGTTTGAACAAAATCTCTAGTAAATATTATTTCATTATATAATAAAAACTTGAATTATGATGAAAAATGTGAGAACCTAGCATTTTTGTCAAAACTCTTGTGAAATTTGTACTAGGAAATAGAATCCTTTCCCTTTAAGATTATCTTACTCCATCAAAATACAAAACAAAATGTGGTTTCACCTCAAAATACAATACTTTATCTAAACTTATATAAAAATAATCCCTCCTAGAGTGTTCCCTATAAATTTACACAGTATTTATATAAGTTGGTTTTATGTGGAATATATATGCGGGCTCTATGCAACTTGGGAGCTCGCAAGTGCAGAGTGGCAACAATGGGTCCTCTTGGGATGCATTCCAAGTCAAATAGCAATGTCCAATAGCAATGGCAATTGCATTGATAGTGCAAAACCAACATACCATACTCTTTAATTCCAAGATCAAATATCTTTTGGGCACTCTATCACTTCGAAGCTCAAATGCTTGGTGCACATTGCATACTGGAGATGCCTATAGTGCAGTTAAAGACATGATGCAATGGGTCATCTGGGATGCATTCCAAGTCAAATAGCAATGCATTCCAAGTCAAATAGCAATGGCATCTGCATTGAGAATGTAAACCTTCGAAGTTCAAATGCTTGGTGCACATTGCATACTGGAGATGCCTATAGTGTAGTTAAAGACATGATGCATTGGGTCATCTGGGATGCATTCCAAGTCAAATAGCAATGCATTCCAAGTCAAATAGCAATGGCATCTGCATTGACAATGTAAACCGTAAACCAACACGCCATACTCTTCAATTCCAAGCTCAAATATCTTTTGGGCACTCTGTCAAGTCAAATAGCAATGGCATCTGCATTGACAATGTAAACCGTAAACCAACACGCCATACTCTTCAATTCCAAGCTCAAATATCTTTTGGGCACTCTGTCACTCAATATGCCTGGTGCACATTGCATCTATGCATATCCCTATAGTGTAGTTAAAGACACGATTCCCAGTTCTTATGGTATAATAATAACTTAATTCTAAACTTGTGCTCATAGAACCTTAAAATCTTGGATAAGCCAGGGCAGATCAACATGAATAAGTTGTTATTGTAATTTTTTGTTGATGTGTTTACTGCTATATACAGGTTTTAGTGTGACAAATCAAGGATGATGTGGGATATGCATGATGTGGGATATGCATGTATAATGGTTGTGTACCAACAAGGACCAACATGTATTTTGGGATGCATTCCATCCCACTGAAGCTGTGAACATTATTCTGGCCACAAGAACTTACTTCGGCCCTCCTTCTGACCCTTACCCCATCAATCTCAACCAGCTTACTAAGATATAATAAGGTTCCCATGTTCCCATTAACATTCTGGACAGTCAAATGTCTCTACTTCTTAAAATATTTTCATTTAGTTATCAGCAGAGCATAATATAGCTGTAGTCAAGTTACGAATTTTGAAATAATTTGTTATCATCAGAGCATAATATACCTATAGTCATTGCATTTGAGGTAAAGGCAAAACATGTGGTCCAATAGTGAAAAGTCTTTATTTAATCTATATATTGAATTTAAGTGACATATTTTCTTTTTCTATATTTCTAAATGAGATAAGTAGATGGTAGATTTTATTTCAATAGTAGATTTTACATGGTAAATGATAATAAGCTAACCAAAATTTTGAACCTGGGAACTCAACTTTTGTTCCTAACCTGGGAACTCAACATTTTTTCCTTAAAGGAAGAATGTTTAACTGAACTTAGACTACTTTTCATGTATTCCAGAGAGGTTGGGGTTAGCCCATGGTGAGGCCGGAATATACAGTAACCCTCGGCAGTCCCACCACCCTTAAAAGAAAAACAATTAACCACAGATTGTACAAAACTGCGAATTAATACCCAAACAAATAGAATACAATGTCTGGAACTAATAAAACAAATTAATGGTAGAAAAATAGGATTCACCATAAATAGCACAATCTGAATGCCAAAAAAGAAAGAAAATGTATTCCAGGTCAGGAGAAGGAAAAATTGGCTCAACAATGATGAGGAATGTACAATGTTATCCTTGTAGGTAAAAATTTGTTGCTCACAAAAAATAAAAGATATGGAACTTCCAATGTCTCCAACATGAGGCTTCCACAAGGCTAATATGGAGCCAAAATCCTTGTTATGAAGATTCGTACGTAGAAGTTTTTGGGCCCAAGGAAGGCACCCTCTTTTTAGGCCCAAGGAAGGCACCCTCTTTTTATTGAGTAAGAGAAGAATCTCACAACTTTATTTCCTAGAATTCAAAGGCTCGCTATTATTATTTTATTATGAAGTGTATCTTGCAAGCAGAAGTCATGGTTCTACAAAATTGTAATGTAAGGAAAGAAATCCTTAACGAAACATTTCAGTGGGCATAGGATTTTCCCAGATCAATGCAACGAACTGTACAAAGGTTTGTTTCACAATTTATAATGAACACTGAGAATTTGAGGTGCAATCATCTTCATTGACCTAAACATATTGTGATGGACTGTTACCTGACAATAAATTTATCTATTGAAAATCCTGAACTGAGAAGAACTGACCCAAACATAAATAAGCACCCACGTCAACATAAATAAGCCTATCTATATCTAAGTTGTATGGAAGCAGATACTTAATTGTTTTAATAGTCAGGATCTAATTACAGTGAAATGATATATAAAAAATATGACAATTGAAAATCCCCATGAACTACAAACATATAAAATTCAGATCTCTAAATATGTTTTGCTCCCATTCACTTCAACAATTCAGAAATGCATAAACTTAGATTTGTGATTTTTTAGGATGGAGGGTGTCTATATCATAGGCCAAAATCAAGGTTCTAACATTTAGAGTCTTACACTTTGTTTAGAAAAATGTTGCCTTACGGCGTTTCCTTTGCAACTTTTGGTGCAAATGCTAGTTACTACTAGATTTTCACCTTTATATGATGTATGTAAACCAACTTATCCTCGGAGTTATGATAAAGCATGTTGCAAACTTAGGGAAGAGTTGCAGGTCATTGTTCGAGCAACTCGTGAGCAACTTGTAAGCAAGAAGAGCAGCTTCTTATTCTCTCTAATCGAATTGTACTTAAGTCTGTAGAAAATCAATGCCTTGATATCGGCATCAATTTCAACTCCTTGAGCTTTTGGTGGACCATAATCTTTCCTCCGTGGGGAGGTATGATCAAAGAGTATCTTAACACAGTTCTCCAAAGTTTACCCTGTCAAAGGAGAAGTTCATTGAAGCCCAGGTTATGAGTATTTTAATTTTGAATGTAAAGTGTTTGAGCTTTATGTGTATGTGTTCATCTATTATTCAAATTTAAATTTAAAATAGAAATTGATTTATGAGAGAGTCTTCCTCAAAAATCAGTTTCTAAATTCAAGTTGGAGGTGAGAGTCTCATGTGATTTCCTTATAGCCCTTAGCTTTGGATAACGTCAAGTTCGGTGGAGTTGAGAGATTTTGTCCTCAAAAATCTTATAGATCATATTTTAATGGATCTACATAGTGATTCTCTCTCTCGAATAGGGATCTTAGGAGATATCCTCTCCGTTGTTCAGGGATATTTGAAAGCTATAAATCCTTCTTATGTACTCTTTGAAAGAGAGCTTGTTCGAGAGTTAGTTTTGTATAGGGGTTCTTGTTTAGAGAGCCTTAAGAGCTCAAGAGAGGAGGTCTTTATTAGGTTTTGAAGAAATGTATGTAGTGGGTTAGCCTTAAAAGATCATCGCTAGTAGAAGACTATTTTGGGAGTTAGTCCTTTTTATAAAGCATTGTATACATTCAGCCTCTTTTGAAGAAAAAAATAAAGTGATTCGACCTTTGGAGGCAAATCAGACGTAGTATGGTGCAAGAGTTGACTATGTGAACCCAATCCTCATCTCAGTCTTGATGCTTCACTTTGTACATTTTTTGATTAATTTATAGTTTTATGTGATGTTCTACATGTTTAAGTTGTAATTTTGGAACTTAATTTCACAATCCCTTACAATCAAGTAAAGAGACTTTGCTGTAAGACTATGCACTTACGTTTTCAAATCAAGTACCCACTGGTTGTTTAAAGGGTTAGAAATAAAACCTGATATTTGTGAACACAAATTTTTAACCAAAACACTAGCACCAAGTGCTTGGAAAGTACCGCATAATTAACTCATAATTGCATAAGCAAATATTTATCTACATAAAAACCCTACCTTCCTATTTAATAGATCCATAGTTTAAATAAATCTGAACCTATTCATATCACATACAAAATCTCAAAATAGGTAACTGTGACAGTGATATACCTTCATATTTGAAAAGAAATAACAACCTTCCAAAACTCTATGCGAGATATATGCAAAAGCGAACCTCTGAAAGATACAATGGGGATTGAGAGCCCTATAATATTTCCCTCAATGAAATCCCCTAGAGTTACAGATTGATTAGGATTTGCGAGCCCTGAGGATTAAACAACCTTCCAAAAACTATACAAGTGGGGATTGAGGACCCTATAATATTTCCATTAATGAAATCCCCAAGACTTAGAGATTGACTGGAATTGGTGTGCCTAAGGGATTGTGTTTGCATGCTCTATTGTGTAGGTGCAACACCAACTCTTGAAGGTCGACCAACAACTAGATTCAGAAATGGTGTACTATCCAAGTTAACAATCAAAGATCCTCTGTTGGAACTAAACCGATCCATGCCCTCCTAAGTAACCCATCTTCATTTCTTCACCTTCACCTTTACCAACTTAGGACACCCATTGACCAAGGACTCGATCCCATCATTCGAAACTGGAAAACCCTTGATGCAGAACTTCTTCAAAGAAAGAAATTTCGCAGTGATACAAGAGATCTCTATATCCTTAATTGTTTCACTGCGATAAAGAGCCATCTTCTCCAAGACTTATCAATTGGAAGCCAGAGGACTCAAGCTCATTCCAGTCAGATTAAAACAAATCAACACCAACTCCTCCAAATTATGATTCTCTTTCCCCACAAAAATATTCCCCTCATTTCCTATCTAATTCATTTCCAACCATCTATGTGCAACTATCCTTAGATTTTTGCAGTTGTTGGCAATCGCCACAAGCCCGATGTTCGTACAATCTGGAGTCTTCACCAAATGCAAGACCTCTAATCCTACACACCTTGAAGAAATCATCAGGCCCTGATCACTTACCTGCAGCCTCACAAGATTCACCTCAACCAATCCACTGACATGATCAATGATCACCTCAAGAAGTTTATCCCAATTCCATTAACATTGAAACAGATTGAGGGTACACATATTCTTCAATCCAACAATGAAGGGTGGGTCCAAAATAATGCCTGTTGAAAAGTTTCTGCAGGGAAATACTCTTCAACTTCACTCACCCAGGTCAAAAACCTCAACACTCCCCTCAACTAACCCAACTGTTGACATCAATGCCAACACCATGTTGCCAACACAATAAACAACACATATTGCTTGAAATCAAAGAGACCTAGATTATAGGCTTCTCTTATTTTTATTCAACCCCCTCTAGCTTTAAGAATAACTACTTCTAAACATCATAGAAATTGCATAAGAATCATTAATAAATGGAACCCCCACCGTTATCTAGGATGTGTTCTTCCTACTAAAGAATGATATCAATGACCGCAAAGAATTATATCAATGACCGAGCACGATGTGAAACCAAAGGTAAACCATTTAAACATCTTTGGTTCAATGGCTTAGGATGCCACCACATATAGAAAATTGTAATTTGTTAGGTACTTTGACAAAAGGAAAGGATACATGTTGGTGTATCCTTGTCCAAATAAGGTTGCTATGAGTAAATATGTAATTATTAATGAAAAATGAGATCTGAAGCAAATTGATGATGACTAGTTTGAGGCTAACAATTAAAAAGTCATCATCAATTTGCAAGAAGAAGAATAAATCTCGCAATTTACCACAGGAGGAGATAGAAGGCTTGAATATGTGGCAAAATAAGAGGTCCCACATCTAATGATGGAGGCAAAGGTGGAAGGCTTAAAACTTGAAGAAATGCGGAATGCTAAAGGAGCTAGACATGTCTAAATTAGTTCGAAAAATAATATGATTGATGGATAAATATAAAGATATCATATAGTTACACAAAAGTGGTTGTGGTTCATAAACAATGGGTGTAAGTTACATGTGTGGATGGGCCACTTTAGAGAGTATTAAAAAAATTAAAGCTTTGGTTCACGATGGTTGTACATTTTTCTACCTAGGTGTGGACTACTAGACAAGATAAATGGCATTATTAATGTTCAACAAATGACCAAAAATAGTTCAATAGGATTTCTAAGTACATTTGTGTCAATACAAAGTGGGAGAGAAAAGTACCATCAGATAAAAGCAAGATAAAAGCACATATAATTTAAAATTTTAAAGATATGAAAAATAACGTAACAAGATCAACATACAAATCTATGGTACAATACAATGTTGTGTATGCACTGCTAAGAACCAAAACATTGGGGAGAAAGCCTCATATTTTGATTCCTAAAATGAAACCTCCACATCCCAAGACTATACTTCCTGAGGAGGAGGAGGGGTGTTACAACCGTCCCTAAGCCATAGATCTCAATACCTATATTTGTATCTCTTCTAGCATGCAAATCCCAAGACTATATTTCCTGAGGAGGAGGAGGGGTGTTACAACCATCCCTAAGCCATAAATCTCAATACCTATATTTGTATCTCTTCTAGCATGCAAAGCCATAGGCAAGTAACCATTAATATATGAATACCCAAAAGACCTAGAGGCAATGTTTTGTTGTGTATCTCTGTGTAAAATATTCCACCCACCGCTAAGATCTAGAGGAAGTAATTTTTCTAATGGTGTGAGTGAATTATCCCACGATTTGAGAAATCATTAAGAATCCAGAAGATTCACATTTGCTTAGCAAGAATGTTCTCTCGGGATCTCACAAATATAACAACTGAAATGGAGTTCATGTGTTTGTCTCTTCATATACCTATATTGAAATCAACTTCTACCTCAGTGGTATATGGGATAAAATCTTTAGCGAAAATTGATTATCATCTGTCTCAAGAGTCGATGATGGATAAAAAGGTGGGTGAGGTATATTGTGCCGCACCGGCCATGCCAGTTATACGGCATTCAATTGGCATTTTTGTTCGTTTGGTGAAACCATTAAAAAAATATATTTTGGAGTGAATTCCGGAGTCACATTGCAAACATCTTCGACATGTTTGATCACGATAAGTTTGTATTATGAGAAAAATGACGTTCTCCACATCACCATTATGGGAGGTTGTTACAATTAGCATACGATGATGTCATGTAATAAAGTTATAATATACTCTAAGTTTGTGATTAAGTGACCTATTTCATATGTCATAAATAATGTCGTGTTAGATTATATTAGTGCTTAACTAATAAAGTAATTGTACAAGATTCTGATATAGGACATTATCTTGCTTATATGCATTGACATCCATATCAATTGAATATGAATCAAACATATCACTCCCTCTTTCAATATATTTTGGTTTGGATTCTATATAAACATTATTGATTGATTCTCCTCCTAATTTATGTATTTTTCTCGTTTATGATTAAAATAGAAGAATTGTAAAGAGACAAAAGAAAGTCTCTAAATCCATAAAATAAAAAATAAACATAGTTAGTGTTTTTAATTCATTCTTGGCATTTAAACCTTAAGAACTTTTTTAGCATTTCATTCTGCAATAAATCCAACAATTGCATTAGCTCCCAGGATCAATAATATAACCTGTAAATATATAATGCACAAGCAAATTAGTGGACACATTAAATAGTTTTAAGAAAATTTATGCTAGAGAGATATAATATTGAACATCTAATTTTGAATAGCCGTTGTATGACAAACATGATTGCACAAGGTACATGGAAAACAATTTTGAAATAAAAGAACAAGTAGAAAACAAATTGACCTCAAGGAACCATCATTAAAAGGGATCTTTGGAATTGCAAGTCCATTATAATCCACCCATTCAATGCTTTTGCTTGACTTTCATTAATTATGTGCATATATTATATTATCAATGTTTCATGCACTAGATCTACTCCAACTAATTTTCAAGATTTTATCTTGAGTGTAAATAATGTTTGAGATGATGTTGCTCAGACACTACTCTCACGACAACCAACATAAAAAATGTGTGTTAATTTCTAACTCCTCTCCTTAATGGCTATTTTCCATACATGTTTCCCTGTTAGCTTAAGGATATATTATATAGACTACATGCCACATAAAAATGAGTGGCTTTCGTAATTGAATGATAATGAAAGACATCGAGAGACAACTGCTTTAAGAGATGGGAAAGTACACATGGTCAAAGTCCAAAGAACAAACCCAATGAACATTCCTAATGGAAGTTAAGGAGGTGGAAGATGTATTATATGTATTGAGCCTAAAGAAGAAATTATAGATAACAAATCAAATACTAAAGCATCATTCCAAGATTGAACTTGAAGTGGAAAGGGTTTCTTACAAGAGAAGAGGGACAAAGTCAAAGTGGTTGTCAAGTTATTAAAGTTGATCTTGATGGGTATACATATACAACAATAGGAAACCAATCATTGATGGTTAAAAACTTCTCCAAAAATTAGCTATGGCATAAATGGTATGGATATCTTAAGTCCCAAATCTGGGCTACTTAAGGAAATTTAATATGGTCCATGGTTTTTTTCTAATTCATCACGAGTAATTAAGAATATTTCATTTTAGACAAGCAATATAGAGAAAATTTGACAAAAAAACTTGCATTTGGAAATTATGGATATTGACCTCCATGATTCCATGAGATCTTAGCCATTGGTAAGTGAAAAGTATTTGTACAGTATCCATCGATGCCCTTCCAAGAAAAATCGGTTGTGCTTTCTCAAGTACAAGTTATTAGCTCTCATAACACTAAAGAAATTTAAAGCAATGGTTGAAACTTAAATGGAAAATTGAAAATAAGATTAATGTTCTTCGAAAATAGAGTTTCAAAAATAAAATTTGGCTACTTCTATAATTATTGAAATACTCAAATTTGCACACCAGAACTACATTGTAGAGATGAAAAGAGAATCATTGTGGAAATGGCCAAGAACATTGTTAAGGAAGAAAACTCTCAAACAAACTTTGGGTTGAAGCAGTCTATACTACATACAATAATGTAATGATTCAATAGAAGCCCCACTAATGTTATGAGAAACATCTCACCTACAAATGTATAAATGGTAGGGAACCATAAGTAAATTTCTATGTTTCAAGTATACAGACATGGGCATGGATACAGGTATGATATATGGTATACATATGTCAATTTTTTAGAACACCTCGTATACAATATGACTAGGACACAACTAATTTTTTACAGACAAATGTATGTGAACATGCAAAAGAAAGAGAAAAATTTCATAATGTCATTCATGAATTTTTAAATAGAGCAAGAAATATAGTTCTCATTATAATAATAACAAACTTGATTTCAAAACATTACATGCAAAATTAGTTTCTTGTCACCTACTTATAACACTCTAGAGTCTATACATTATATTTATTACAAAAAATAAATTATATAGCATCAAAATTATCTTCATTAGAATTTACTTCCCTCTACGTCTCCAAGTACTTATACTATGCAAAAATTAGGGTTGTGGTCAATTCCCTTTTCTTATTTCAAAATTTTACTTCAACTATTGATTTAAAGCATAAGGAGTGTCTTCAGATTGGGAAATGGCCCCAAGAACTTGTTTCTTCTTCATCCACTGTTAGTTTAGTTCTTGATGGGGGATTATACCATCAGAGCTTACCCATACATAATATCACTTGCAAAGAGAGAAATGGGTTGTTGCTAAACCTTCCCTATTTAACAGAAAATATTATCCCATTAGTGTGTTGTGAAATTTTCCTAAGCATTAACATTAGTGTTTCTAGAATAGTAGTTTGTTTTCTCTTATAAACACAGTCCATTTTCAAGGAGAGGGGTGTACAGGCTACTAATATTTTCACATATTGGGCCCTCTTCTAATTTCTTGTTTAGTATTAATTCATCATGTCTCGCTAACCTATAAAAAAATGGTGGTATCTGTAAAATCAGAGAAATACAATGAACCTAATAATTATCATCTCAATGTTTGTCACATGCCTTCCACATCTCGGAACAAGAGAAACACCTACCCTTCCCTACCCCATCATTTTATAGAATAGAAAAATAATTGGCATATACCCTCACTAAACAGTAAGTGTTCAATTACTTAGAATTCTAGCTCTAGGGTTTTAAAATACTATGACAAAATACATGAATTGGCTAAAACATATGCTAACGACCATTCCCCTAAAATTTAGAAACTTGTCTACCAAATTTAGAAACTTGCATGAAGAAAATGTACTTTAGTATCTCCAACACGACCCAAATTTAGTTATTTCAAGCTAAGTTTTTCAGGATGTGATAAAGCCTCAGAACAACATTCAAATAGCCATGAAATTGAATTTGAAGGTTCTAATTTGTCACTTGGTGAAAGGAAAAGAATCCATGCAACATATATACATAAACATTGTCTAAATAAGCACCAATTTATATCTCAAGAACCTTAATTTCTTTCTCAATATTTCATTCTTATATTGTATCAGATTTTGTAAGACTCCAAATTTCCCCTTCTTCCAGATGAAGAATGCATTGAGGGTGGAGTAGATGTTGGATATGCTAATTGACTTAGTCAACTAGGCTATTTGAGTTAGGAATCTGCATTGTAAATTTGGTCAATTCTTTAGTTAGTAAACTAGCCCAATTGAGACGGGAATTTGCATTGTAAAAATAGTCGATTCTCTATTTAGTCAACTAGCCAAATCGATTTGGGAAATTTCATTGTAAATTTTGTTTATTCTCTAGTTAGCCGAGAGTCAAGTCAAATAGGTTAAGTCGATTCTTACTATTAAACTACTTTAACTATCTTGAAAAAGTATATATATGATAATGGATGTATCAATGTATTGGTTATGATTGGCTTCTTAAGAGATCATAATATATTATATGGCTTTGTTGGTTCTTTTATACTTCATGCCACTTTATCCTTATGTGGCATATGTTCATGTGAGTTCTTTTGTCCTTTCTACTAGAAACTAATGTGAACTATCTTCTAGCAACAAAATCACATAAAAAGGGTTTAAATATTTTTAACTTTTTATGTGTAATATTGTATATTCCTTGGAGATTAATGAATATGAAGGAAATTTGTTTCTAGTTTCTATGTTGTGTTACAATGTGTAATGTTTCTCTCTTTTACTATGTTCTTTTTCAAACTATTTTTTCTGCAAACAAAATTAATGTATGATGCAACATTATTCTCTTAAAATAAGAGAATATTTTGTTATGTTACAATGTGTCGTAGAAAGTACCCATGTCATATTTTAAGAAGCCTTAACAAGCACTCCATCACTTCAACACAATAAATTTCTTTGGTTTCTCTATTACATTCATTATTCCTCTTTCACGGTTTAAGCCTTGGATTCCTTTGGCCCAAGTAATAAAACCCTTCTTAACTTTTATTTCTTCTTTTCATTCTCATTTTCAGAGTATGTAACCATTAGGAAGGTCAACCTATTATGTTTTGATTATTCTTCAAGATTAAGTTTTCATTATAGAAAAAATGTATTTTATCTCTAGAAAAATATCTCTAAAACCTTTATTGAATTTAGTGGATGTCCTGGGCATTAGTTCTTTTAGCCAGAAATTGTCTCTAGGGAACAACACTAGGCATGCATCACTCAAATAAACATTCATTAGAAACCTTGGGCACACTAAGGCATAGCTATATGGATTGGAAAGTTTGTTAGAATTGTTCTTACTTAAATGATTCAAGTGCACTTTGGAAAACATTGACCAAGAGGACTAGATGGAGCTTCCCTTAGATAGACAAGCCACATCTAATCACTTTGGCACTGTTGGCATTAGATGGATGAAATGGGAAGATTACATGGGAAAGATCAAGGTAATCTAGAGAAAAAAACTACCAAGGAAAGCTCATGACAACCTAGAGAATTAGAATACTTTGGCATATATGACCTAGTTGTAAGCAATGCTTGGGAATAATTAAGAGCAAACCTAGCACTATATTGAATGGTTTGGCCTCAAGTGAACTTAATTCCTATAAATATTACCATAATTTACAAGTGCCTGTAAATTTTGGTGTAAATATGTGGACACATAATTGACCTAAGGAATAGGAGAGCAGGCAAGAAGACAAGGGTTGAGTCAGGGATTAGGTAGAGTAAAAGACTTATGCCAGCTAACTAAATCGAAGATGAAAGCAAGATCTATAGAAGGAAGGCCAAATCGTGCTTCATGGATTGGCTTGCATAAGGTTTTTGGGTATTCTTATTAGGTTATTGAGAGAATCTCATTCACATGCATTGTGCATTATGGATTTTTCATGTTTCTTCAATGTAACTATCTCTTGAATACATATTGCTTGATTTGTGAAATTGGTTAAGCATTATACTGCTAAGTGTTTGAAGGCTAGAATCGGATGTATGTCTAGTATTTTGTATTGGATGAACTAAGTAGGTTAAACATGGCCAAGCATCTAAATTATTCTAATCTAAGTCATACAACCCTTAGTTTAAGAAGAATATTTTATTGCTTGATTTTAGACTTTTGATCCATACTCATTTTGATAAATTCTTTCAGATTAATCACATCATGAGTTTTTTGGTTGACGTTTCAAACCATCTAATGTGGTTCATCATCAGGACAAAGATGAAAAAATCAGTCGGTCAAAATGTTTAAATAGCAAAGATGCATCTGTTCTAGAATTAGCTGTTAGGAAATAATTGTTATGAATTAGTCGCTAAACAAAATAATATTTTAATTGTAGGCTCGTGAGAGCTAGTATCAAGGTATTTTTAGGTCTATAAAATTGGCTCCATCACAATTTGGACACTCTTCTTAAAGGATTTGCACTAAGACAATATATCATCACGTGAAGGTGGAAGCTCTTATGGTCCCTCCCCCTCTCCCTCACATCTCTCTCCATTCCCTAGTACCTAATATATATACTATAAAAGAAGTTGATAGAAACACATTAAGATCCATGCATACACTAGAAAAAAAAATGATAAACAAACATATTTGTTGGCATTCATCATTTGTAAACTTCTAAGCAAGTATATTTCATATTTTTCTAACATGATTACAAAAAGTATACAATATGTCATTCAAAGTACTCATTCTATGTCATATATCTAAAAAAACTATGCAAGAACTCATTCAAGTATATTAATACATCAATATGTCTTTTCATACATCAAAATTCTTATACAATGATTTGTCTTACAAAATACATTATAACATTGTGCATCATCAAATTTTTTCCTCTTCTTGTTATGACCTAAAAATTTCCTATGTTTTTCATCCATTTATACATTTTCATTTTTTGGTCGTGGTTGTTCTAATGATGATTCTAATTGGCTCCTCTAATGCATTACACCCTTGGTCATGATTTTCTCATGGGGTCAAGGATGTTTTGAGGGATCATTGCCTACATAAGTTATTACATTTATATGGCCAGTTAATTAATATAATTGAAGTAGTTCTTTAATAATAAAAAATACCTTTGCAACATAATTATTTACCTGGTGCATTAGTCATCACTATTGCAATGACCACCTTGTGCTCCTCTTTTGGTTGAGGATCCTATTGTATTTCATGATGTACCATTGAAACCAAAAAATTTATAAGTAGACAATTATAAATGAATAAGTAAGAAAAAATAGAAGTACATACTTTATAAGTATGAAATTATTGAGTATATTATTAGTATACAACCCTATTACCTTTGGGGGCCTCATCTATTGATGCAATATCTTTGGGTTGCACCCGACTATCATGGGATCCTTAGAAGCACCAAAATGTTTTGGCTAATGCTCCTTATGAGAGGACTATTTCTTAGCATTCATGGGATGACTTATATTTGTAATAATCCCCTACCAATTAAAGAAAATAAATACATTATATTTATGGATGATATCAAACATGATTGTATTTTAGAAGTAATGAAATTTTATTTTGGATTTATTTTTATTTACCCTTTCCTTCATACTAGATCTTGGGGTTTGTCCCATGCTTTTTTGGTGATTGATTATTGATTGAAATCTAAACTTGAAACCATTTTGGAGGTCTTCCTCCATGGCTTCAGTTCTGAATTCATCACTCTACATTGCATAGGAGTATTAATATTTGTTATTGGCTAGTGCAATTACCGGAAAGTGGAAGGTGATATAACATCTAATAATTTTAAGATGTTTGGGTGCTTACAATTCATGCATATACCTTCAAATTTTTTCCTTGGCCTAGTTTGTGCAAACCATGCTTCTCAATCCTTGCCTTGGTTTCATTCAAAGCATTGGGGAGCCTATGAAAATTTTCAAGTATGTTATATACTATAATTTTATTAAAAATGAAACAAAATTAAAAGTATTGACTTCAAGATGTAATATATAACTTGTTTCACCAGGTGGCATTTTCCCTTATTTTCTCATACGCTTCCAATTTTCATCCTTGATGAGGCCCTTTTGTTCCATCTTAGGGATCATGAGAGGGCACTCATACATAATGTTATCTTGCAAGTAAACCCTACACTAGTCTTGTACACATTTTAAATGTTTTTTTATTGCAGTGATGGCCTCAATTTTATTGAATATATCTACCGTGAATAGATATTCAAGGTAGTCAATAAGCTCTTTTTTAAGGTGGGATTTTTCACAATTCCACCTTTCACGTATAGTGGGCCCAAAAATATTTAACACTTTTTCATCCATTTTTTCATAAAATAAGTTTTTACCTACATGCAAAAATATACTATCAATAGTTTTAAAATAATAATATAGATGAATTATGTTTGAGATAGACAACATGAAATAGTTAAAACATCAAAAAATACCATGATTTTTTGTGTTTTTATTGGAAACCCTTTGTCACTCACCAAAAATGTGCATGAAATTTTCCTTGTGCTCCTAACATGTGATGCTCTAGGAAATGAACCCATAGTGTCATCAATATTAGGGTTGCCTCTGTCGCCACCTAATATAGAGCCCACTTGTTGGGTGTAGTTTTTGTACCTATTTCCTATACTTTATTGGCCCAATTTTGACCCTTTTCCCTCCAGACCAACAAAAATTTACATGTTAACCACCTTTTTCCTTATTGTGAATAACATTATTTTCCATCATGTTATTTTTCCATTTTTACTAGATATAATGATGCAATATTCCTTTTTATGGCTAACTGGGGTAGGAATTGGAGAATTATTTTAGATCCTCTCCTCTTTCCAAGTGTTTCTCGCAAGAACGAGGTTATGAAATGAACAATCGAGCTGATCAATCTAAGAGCAGGATGAAACAAATTGTTGTTACACTGTGTTGTTGTTACATATTATTGTTGTTACACTGCGGGTGTCATTACAAGGTTGTTGTTATCCAATGTTGTTGTTACATCCCAAACCATTACATGATCGCAGAGTGTTGTTACACCGTAGCTATCAAAGTTGTGGGTATTGTTCCACAGAACATCTATTGGAAGTTATGAATTGTCTATTTAGAAAGTGACAGATCCAAGCAGTTATGATTTGAACTGATGAATTTAAATAGATTTTGTATTTAGAAACTGGTTACAAAAATTTCTATTTTATGATCAACATGAGAATCATGAGATTCTCATGACTGATCTATTCTTGATTTTGGGTATGTAATTTCTATAAGATAAACTTAATCCCTCAGGTAAAGGGGATGACATAGAGAGTACCGTTATTTTGATCTTGTAACTTTAAATTGTTCTTAATATCAAAGGCACTGCAGTGATGTTGTTGATGTTTCCATGTTGGCTCTTTACTAATCTCATGTTCATTCCTATGCCCCTGCTAGGGAGGAAGGGCCCTCCTCTTTAGCAGGGACTGGAATGGTAGTGTAGATATATATTATTGTTTCTCTCTTTTATTATTTGTATGATTTTCTACTATCGTTCTATAATTTGTAGAATATATATGCTTTAGTTCCAGAATTATATTATGATATTACACAGATTTGATTAGTAGTATGGTAGTTGATCAGCTAGTGTAGTTATCAATATAGTGTGTGGCACGCCTTTACTCTGGTAATTGTGAAGTGTGATTCTATTTCTATAGAGTGTTTTAATTTCCACATGAATGATTAATTTTATGCAATTTATTTAGCAACATTCTTTATTGTTTTGTATTTTCACTCTTGGTTGTAGTGTATTGTTACAAATAGTGAAAAATCCATTGAAATAATAAACCTACCCTGGGTTGACAATTAAATGGTTGAAGCCTTGTTCAATTAGGATTGACTAAAACAACACTACATTTTGGTGTCATTTCCAGGGATGGCACTTGACGATATAGTCAACCAAGTTATTTGTTTGATGATAGAGTGTTGCTAGTCCACAATCATTGGGTGGTAAGACGAGAGGTAAAAACCTACGCATCACTCTGACATACATAGGCAGGCTCATTTTTGTGATCACTAGGGTAGTTCAGGTGTGGCATTTTGGTGTTTTCTTAAAGCATGCCTTCAACTCTTCAATTGTTGGGCAGTAAGATGGGAGATAAGAACCTGTGCATCACTCTAACATATCCAAGAAGGCTCACCACTGTCAAGACTGAGACACTTAGGGTGTGAATCAATACACATAGGGTCCATGTGTACAACTGTAGGAATTATAGAAATACTAAAAACACCCACCACTCTAATTAGCCAGAGGAAAAATGGGTCGTAAAAAGGAAAATAAGAGTGTAGATTTGGGAAGGAAAACATTTATCCATGCACTAATCTCAAGGGAAGAAAAGGAATAGTCAAGTTCTTAGAAGGAAGCAAGGAAAGTAGGGCCACAAAAATTTGTTTCTCCCATAATAAGAACATAAGCCTCTGATTCCTCTGTCAGAGGACAATACCATTCTAAAGCTAGTGAGAACACTCCCAAGACTAAGCATCCAATTCAAGAGTTGTAGGGGGAAGCTAGTGACTAGAACCTTAAGACCAAGGGACAGGGGGAAACTGAAGGGGAACATCAGAAGCGTGAAACATGAGAGAATTTATTGGGTTATCAGTATTTAAATTCATTCAACACATTGAAACAGCTAGCCCTGAAGCATCTTGAGCTACCAATTTCACCTGCAAGACAATCACAAGAATAGTCTGAAGGACACCTATTACAAAAAGGATCAAAAGGGTTAAGAATGGGGGACAATAATAACAACAACACTAAAATAGATGCTACTGTCACGACCTTTGAATTCCCAATTGGGGATATCTGAGGTGAGGCTCCCATGAAAAACATTCCTTTGTCATCTCTACCATCTTTTCAAGGAATGACTGTAGAAGATCCTAACACCTTCTTGTTTGAATTTGATGTCTTGTGTAGGAGATATGACTATGTTTCAGATACTCATAAATTAAGATTATTTCATGCTACTCTAAAAGGAGCAGCCCTAAGATCGTTCATGGGGTTAGGCTCTACTTCTATTCGAACATGGAGTGACATGAGGGAGACATTTTTATCAAAGTATCAAGTCTATTGTAGAACCAAGGACTTAAGAGAGGAATTATTCAGGATGACATAGAAGGAGGACGAGAGCTTGGATGACTATGTGGAGTGGTTTCATTAGAATTTGTAGAGGTTTAAACACAGTGATTTAGATGACGAGATATTGAATACCATTCATAAGAGGAATGAGGGATGAATCCCTTGATACCATGAATCTATTAGGGAAAGGGGGCATATCTCAAGATCCATTCACCAAAACCATAAATCTTTGTTTGAGATGCTGTAGAAGATCATCGAAGGGAAAAACAAAATTCGAGATGCCTCTACACAAATACAAAAATCTGCAAGTGGAGGAGTAACCAAATCAGAGATCGGGAATTTATTTGAAAATTCCAAAACTGAAATCCTCAGTACTCTATCTGCTTATAATGACATCAGAGATCAAGAAGGCACAAGGAGAAATTGATGTAGCTTTAGGTGTGTTCGTCTAAAATCTGGAAAGAAATATCCATTGAGGGAGTAGAAAATGAACATCATCATCTTGTGCAATATTTGTGAGCTAGAACATTCTACAAGTCAATGTCCAAATCTTCCCAGACTAAAAGCAGTGCTTAGAGAGTCGAGTGAAGAAGTTTAGTCCTCTTATTTCATCATGCCTAGGAGACTATGGCAACCATGACTCCTAGGTATGTCCCAAGATTTTTCTTCTTTTAATTCGTGGAATAATGCATATAATTCTCAACAATATCCATGACAATACTCCATTCCTTCTCCAGCAAAGTTTCCTTCGCCCTGGAACCAGTGGTCCCTCTCTCCATCTATTCAATATCCTCCATGTCAACAATATCCTTAGAATAAAAACTGGAGGGGGAATTCCCAAAGTCCAGTTCCATTTGGATTACTAGTGAACCAATAGCTACAATTTCCCCCTTTCCAAACTCTTGTTCCTACACCACCTGTATGACCCCAATTACTTGTGCAGCCTAACCTTAACTCGAACAATAAAGCAGTCCAGAGCATAGAGGCTCTGACTACCTTCCATACATACCTTATCACTTCTATCAAACTTAATGAAATTCAAATATGGTCAAGTAAGGTGATTAAACCAAACCACTCCCCTATCATCATCAAGGAAGAATGCGAGCCTTCCACAAAAGGTACAATAGATCTTGAGGTGGTTGTTACACCTGTAATAGTCGATACAGAGCAATCTATTACATCTATAACAACCAACTTGAGAATAACTGTTACTCCTATAACAACCAACTCGAGTAAGGTTTTTACACTTGTAACAGTCGATTCGACTGTTATGGCTCAAGATGCTTTGTATCCTTAGAGATTAACTGAGACTGGAATGACCTCACAACCCGAATCCAATTTTCTTAGGGAGTTGAAAAACTTGTACGTACGAATTCCTCCACTGCAAGCTCTTAAAGGAGTACCTATTTATGCCAAAACAGTGCGAGTCCTGTGCTTTAAAAAACCTGGAAGGAAGCATAAGGACCCTTCTACCATACACGTAATGGGGAAATTGTCTAAATTAATGACTGCTCAGCCTATTTTAAACAAGTACAATGATCTAGGGAACCCTACGACTATTGTTTATATTAATGGATAGCCCATACCGAATACATTCATTGATCTTGGGGTGGCCATTAATGTAATGATAAAGGACCTCTTTACTACCCTAGGGCTACATGGACTTAAACATACACCTACTATACTTGAATTAGTAGATAGGTCTTGTGCTAAACCTAAGGGGGTATTAGAGGATGTAGTAATCACAATAGCTTCCTAGAGGTATCCATTTAACTTTCTTATCTTACAAACCAAATCCAACCTGGGGGGACATCTTTTGATTCTAGGGAGACCCTAGTTAGGCACTACAAATGCATTTATAGGGTGCAGGTCTGGATCTATGATGATTTTAGATGGCCAGACTACAAAGAACCTTAACCTTTACCCCCCAGCAAAGCCAACTATGGATTTGAACAATCCCTGGTGGCATGAATTTGAACATGAATCAGATTTTTCCCTACTGCTCCTCACTTTGGGAAAAGCCCTGTATTTCAAGGATGAGACAAAATATGATATCATTAATGGATTTATTAGTATCTCACTTTCTGTCGCTTTTATCAAGGGAGGAAGAGGAGGTAGAAGATGTAGACTTTGAAAAAATGAGAACCACTCTGCATACTGACAATAGTCTAGTTGAAATAGAACTAGGGAAGTATTTGAATATTATTCCCAACCTAACTTTTTAGAAAAATAAATCGTTGTTATAGCTATTACAAAAATACAAAAAAGCATTTGCATGGGATTACACGAATATGAAAGGGATTCATCCCAACCTGTGCCATCACCACATTTATTTTAAAGATGGTTGCAAACCAATTAGACAACCATAGTGCCGCATGAACCCTGCACTGAAGGAGATAGTGAAATAAGAATTACAAAAAATTCTAAATGCTAACTTTATCTATCCGATATTTGATAGTCAGTGGGTGTCTCTGCTTTTCATTGTCCTTAAGAAGAATGGAAAGTGGAGAGTCCATGTGGATTACAGAGAACTCACTAAATCCACTCAAAAGGACCATTTTCCTTTACAATTTATAGATCGGGTCCTTGACACCCTTTCTAGGAAAAAGTTATTTCATTTTTAGATGGGTTTCGTGGCTTAAACCAGATACAAATCTTCCAAGAGGATTAGGATAAAACAACATTTACTTTCCCTTGGGGAACTTTCACATACATTTTACTTCCCTTTAGACTCTACAATGCACCAGTAACTTTGCATAGAGCAATACTGGGAATTTTTTCTGATTTGTTGAATTACTTCCTTGAAATATTCATGGATGACTTTACACCTTATGGTGATGCTTTTGAAACAACATTAGGTAATTTAGAAAAATTGTTGGAATGTTGTATACAAGATAATGTTTCTTTAAGCACCGAAAAATGTCACATGATGATGACTAAAGGGATTGTGCTTAGACACTACATTTTTACAGACAGGATCAAGGTAGACCCTACTAAAATAGAGGTAATTATGGAAATTCCAACTCCCAAGACAAAAAAATAGGTACATAGTTTCTTGGGAAATTCAGGGTATTACAAAAGGTTTATAGATAATTTTTCAAAAATTGCATCACCAATTTTCTCCTTAGTTATGAAATATGTGGAAATTTTGTGGACAGGAAAGTGTAAGAAGGCCTTTTTGAAGCTGAAATGTTGTGTATCAGTAGCTCCGGTTTTATGAGGACCTAATTGGCAACTACCGTTTCACATAGTTACAGATGCATCTGATATTTTTGTAGGTGTGGTTTTGGGCCATCTGAAGGATAGGAAACCCTACGATATTTATTCCATAAGAAAGAATTTGACTCCGACTGAGCTCAACTACACAATGACTAAGAAGGAATTCCTTGCAGTAGTGCATGCCATCAACAAGTTTCGACATTATATTACTCGATATCAAGTCTTTGTACACATTGACCACTTTGCCATTCATTGTTTAATGAATAAGTCAATCACCAATGGTTGAATTACACCCTGGTTATTGTTGTTACAGGAACTTGATATCAAAATTGTAGATAAACCTGGAAAATATAATGTAGTAGCTGATTTTATTTCTAGGTTAACTACAGATGACAATTGCATTCCTACTAAGGATTTTTTCCCTAATGAGTATCTCTTTGCTATTTCTACTCACTCGCCATGGTATGCAAATATAGCCAATTATCTTGTTGCAATGAAATTTCCACAATACTTATCCTCCAAGGAAAAGAGAAAAATCATACAATAGAATGCTACTTATTCCTACGTAAATGAGAATCTCTATCATACTGGACCATATTTTTAGATCAAACGTTGTGTTAGGGAATATGAGATATTTGACATCCTTAAGGCTTGTCACAAGGAACCTTGTGGAGGGCACATCGCAAAAAAGTGTACAAGATACAAAGTCCTTTCAACAAGATATTATTGGCCAACAATGTTTCAAGATACCAAGAAGTTTGTGAAAGGGTGTGATAGTTGTTAGAGGATGGGCCAATCACTACAATCATATGAGACATTGTTACAGCCTCAAATAGTCTTAGAACCATTTGAGAAATGGACCTTGGATTTTGTGGGACCAATTAATCCTTCATCTATACAAAGGTCCTACATCTTGGTCTGTGGAAAAAGCACTAGCCAAAGCCGCATAGATTTGAGACTTCCTATTTGAAGACATCTTCGTCTTTTTTGGGATACCCATGGAGATAGTGACAGATGGAGAGCCCCAATTTACATCTCAGATGATCCGGAAGTTGGTTGAAAAATAGAAAATCCATCATAGAATCATGTCACCTTATCATCCACAAGAAAACGACCAAGTGGAAAGCACCAACAAAGTCATTGAGGGGATTCTTACTAAGACTATGGCTAGTCACCGAAGGAATTAGGTTGATAAACTTTCATAAGTGTTGAGAGCATATAGAACAACATGGAGGAATTCTATGGGATTCTCAACATAAGAACTTGTGTATGGTAAAAATCCATTATTCCCTATTGAGTTCGAAATCAAGACATTGAGAACAACATTATAGGTAAATCTGGATCTGGCTACTACACAAAAGCAAAGGTTGAACCAGCTCAAGTAATTGGAGGAGAAATAGCTAGTTTCTATCCAAAAAACAGAGATTATCCAACAATAGAGCTAAGTGGCATGACAGGTTTATCAAAAAGAAGAAATTTCAGAAAGGATATTGGGCTCTCTTATATGATTCAAGATTCAAGGACTTGAAAGGTAATCTCTACACCATATGGATAGGTCCTTATGAGGTAGATGTAGTATTTGGCAATGGAACTGTGAATTTGGTTACCATTGACAATGCAAGGACACCATTGCTTGCTAATGGGCAATGTCTTTGGTTATATCATAAACCTTCTTCAAGGGATTCATTTGATAACATTGTCAAGAATTCAAACCTTCAGATTACAGAAGCAAGGGAAAACCCCCCTGTGCTGCCAAAATTATAATTTTTCAATAAGTGTAATAGTTGAAAACCAACCTATTTTGGCGGTTGTTGCACCTGCTAATTATATATAATATATTATAATATATTATATTATATATATTATATATATATATAATATATATATATATATATATATATATATATACATACATACATACATACATACATTTATATATACATATATACATTATATACATATATACATACATACATATACATATTATATATACATACATACATACATACATAATATATACATAATATACAACATACAACATACATACATACATATATATATATAGTAAATAAATAAAGAAAATAATCTGGCTATGAAAACCTCTTTTGGGCATAGACATACAATTTTTGTAATAGTTGAAAACCACTCTGTGGCAGTTGTTACACACTCTGAAACAACATTTGCTATTTCAAACATATCTTACAATAATGCTATTACACGACTATTTTTTAGTTCTTTGTTTTTATCTTTTGTGGAAACTAATAATACATGATAGTCATCTTAGTTGTTACAACTGTAACATCCGATGACTTCTAGAAATGATCCAAGTAAATTATCCAT
This sequence comes from Pinus taeda, assembly GCA_000404065.3. Lineage (NCBI taxonomy): Eukaryota > Viridiplantae > Streptophyta > Pinopsida > Pinales > Pinaceae > Pinus > Pinus taeda. The sequence goes on along the minus strand of APFE031487947.1, from coordinate 91,740 downwards.
TGCCATATACAACATGCATCACCATGACTGAGGAGCAATCGCCATGACTGTCGAAATTAATTTTGCGCACCTCATCACTAATGTCTTCTCTCCATGTCACACTAGGTACGTCATGAAACGGTAATATCATTATCCTCTTTTATTTAGTAATTATCGAAATTTAATGTGATACTGGGTGGGGAGGGGACAAATTACATCATGACATGACTTGCACATGACCTGTGAGAATTTAAACCGAAACCAAAGTATGATGATCTTGTAATCATTATCATTTAATGATCGATCATGTCAAAAAGGGAATTGTACCTCAAATTAGACCTTCAATAACTTAGCATAAATGAGGAAATGATATTGCGCAGTATGAACCTTGATTTGAAATCCCTATCTTTAACCTCACTTTGTCACCCAGCCATTACCCACTGCTGAAGTGTTTCATCCTCATTCAGAACTCTTAGACAAGAGCGGAGGAGAACAGTCTGCAGAGAAAGAATATTTGAGCATTGTTCTAACTACTTCAGAATTTCTTAAGAGAAGAAGAGAGGAGAACAATGTTGTAACAACATAGTAATGAGTGGGGCAGTAATTTGACATGAACCAAGATCAACCGAGGCATTGGAAAAATGCCCTGAAGCATGCCAAATGTTCAAAGATGCAGGTTGGTTTGAGTTTTTTCGAAATCCGAAGGGATCAGACATAGAAATTGCTATGGAATTCGCTAAGAATTTGAAGAGGAATCAAACAAAGGGTAGGGGATTGCAGTTGGAAGTTACGGAGGAGGGTGTGCAGCTGTCTTGCGGCCGTGAAGACAGCTGCACACCCTGTTGGCTTAGGGGGTCCTGACCTAGTTTTAGAGTTAATTGCGCCAAAAAAATCCCTATACTACTGGCCCATTCGGGATCAATGTACAAAGCAAGGACTTAAGTCACACCCAAAGGAGTATGGGGGGATGTTAGAACCAAGTTCCGCACCCAGAGATCAGTGTGATGTCATTTTGCATCCTAAATCTGCCTTCACGCAGATCAATAAGCCTTTATGTCTTATTGATATAACTCTTTTAGCTAGCCTTTAGACCTCCACGAAGGTCTACAACTTTCTTTCATGGACCCTAAATAGATGAATCAACTACTTGCGTGCATCAAAGGTTACTCTTGACCTAGTAATTACCCAGATCGGCTTAAGTGTTCAATAACTGTAACATACAACAAGATAATCTTCACGCAAATAGTTAATATTAAATGTGTTCAAATAACAACATATATCATGTAAAGTTTCACATAAATACATCATTATTTCATAGACCCATCATTCATCACAGCATAAGCGCATTCATATAAAACATAAGTAAAGAGACAAACATAGGAATTTCTACAATAATCTTCTTTGTTAATACTCGGTTCAATTTATAGACTCAAGACTTCCCTGTGCACCCAACTATAGGATTCCGCACACTTAGCTATGGACTCTACTATAGGCCTTTGTGCACACAGCTATAGAGCCTTCCTTCCTACTCTTTTACACTAACTCTCTAGACTTCTCCCATAGACATATTCATTACTCTGCCTTAGAAACCCTAAGACACACTTATTTATACAATCCCATGGTCTGCGGACCATGGGTAGATCCTCAAAAAGATGATTCAAATACATAAAGAAGGGTAAAACCCTTTATGAATATTTAACTATCTACGCAATTCGTGACCACAATTTGTGGAGACTTTACATTTTTATACAACAAAACTTGGGCTTTTGCCCCAAAATTGACCCTAGGGGACCCCATCCCAACAACCCCCCAACACAAAGATCATGACTCACCCTCAAGTCACTCTGCTGGCACAATGATCTTACTATGAAGATCCCCCAGATCCACTTGTACAAATGCTACTTCAACTGCGCTCTGCATGGCTGCTTGCTTGATTTTTTCTACCAACTACTCTATGGTTGGTCTTGCACTATCCTTCTTGATTTTCTATTGTGTACTCTGCAGTGTAAAAAAAATATGCACCCACTTCAATTGTGGCTCCATTCCATAAACCTTAGTCCATCTTGCTAAATGATCACGTGGATCATTTCTCCCATCTTATTTTTCAGTTAGCCGAACTTTTGGGCGACCAAACCACAATCTCATCATTCTTTTTTACTTGCGCCAATTGTCAAAACTATCTTTATGCATACCCCACCACCATGCAGGTGTAACACGCAACACCAAATCCAACACTTGGAAGCGATGCTTCTCCAGTACTTCCTTTTCAAATGCATCCATAAATTTATCTACATTAGTTAGACCATCATAATATGGAAAACTTCTTACCTCGGATGATACACAACACATTGATTTAGTCATCATATTACAGTGCAATGTAGATACTTCGTGCAACCTATTCTACCAGTGCTCTAATTCTTCATCTGAATCTGACGTACATGAGCTTTTGTAGTCCCATGAAATTTGTCCGTTGGTTGTTGGATTAACATAGTGTTGATCTCATGCTATTATCTTATAGATTTGCTCCAAATCATCATCACTTTCTTCATAATCTTGAATTACTTCAGTGTCGCGTGGTCCTTTCGCAGGGTCTAATGGGATTACTATGCGGAGTGATTTCCTTTCAAATGACATTGTCCATTTCTTTAAATTGATTACTCCATTCATATCAATGGCCCAATCAATTCCCAGGAGTGTGTGGTATGGATTGTTGTCATCAACAATCTCTATTACATCAAAATCGGTCAACGCACTCGATCCTTATATATCTACGGTCACTCCATGCAATATCCCTATATGGATGATCTTCTATTGATTTTCAATCCTCAGCTGAATTGGGGACCATTACAGCGTAGGTCTCCCCATTCTTTCACATGTATGTTTAGGAAAAACATTCACATCCGACCCCAGATTCAAAATAACCTGATCCATTTCATACTCTCCTATTTGTGTGGTAAGCCTCATGTCGTGCCATGTTCACACCTTGTGCTTTCCTATCTTTTTTATTGCCCAGAGTCCTTCAGGAGAACCTTCCTTATCAGCACACTTATTTATCAGTTCTTGTATCTCCTTCACAACCTTGCTATCATGCAAAAACTTCATACAAGTCTCCAAGAAAGTGGTAAGCATGGAGGGGTCAACATCTTCAGATAGATTGTCATGACTTCCTAAGGTAGAGGCCTCAACAAAGCTTTTATTTTCTTCCATGAAAATTTCCTTTTCATGCTCCAGGTCAAACCTGACTTCTTTTTCTAGAGTCTTGCAAACCCACTCACTTTCTTCAGGGTGTTTTCCTTTATCATCACCAGTCATCATTCTGGTTCTCAGCACAATATTCACCTTGGGATCCTCCTCATGAGGCTCGACCCTCATCATCTATAAATTTTGGATGGGCTGCTGAGGTTGTGCTTTATTTTCCTACATCTTAGCTATCAGTATAGGGCATTCTTCTCTCGCATGGTCAAACTAAGTACATATCAGAAAGATGGGCGAGTCTGGCTCATACATTCCCGCATGTAGTGTCCTTGCACTCCACAATTCTAGCAAATAACTTTTCCTCGATCTCTGCTGGGCCCTCCTCCTCATCAACCTTGTCTGTGCCCCTAATATCCTCTATGCACTCCCCTAGCACCTTGATCTAGAGGCTGAGTTTCTATCTGCATTTGATACGTGGGCGGTCTCTCCATCATTAACCCATAGTTACAGAACTTATGCTCACCATGGTCCACCGATTTATAGAAATTTCAAAATAATTGTTGGGGTGCTTGCACAAATTTTTGCAGCAAGTGGTAATTGTTTGTTACATGTTTTCTTACTACTTGACAGATAGTGCACCACAGCACAAGCCCTGTACATGGTCCTACTGGGGCTTCCTGCCTCAGAGGCATGGGCCCTCCCCCTGCCATATAATTTACAAAAACAGGGAAATGATCCTTATCATGCCCCCTTGGTTTTTACATTTTATGCACCAAACTTCTTTGCAAACCTCTGGTCGAGCCGCTTCTTGCTTCTTCAAGCTTTGAAACTCCAAGCAAAGGTTCTACAACTCCACATGAATTCGTTGAACTCCCAATTTCACATCTTGGATATGGGTCTCATGTAACCTCATTTTGATCTCGAATGCTTCCGCATGAGTCCCTATCTTTTGTTCTGACAAATTAATCCTCAAGTGAGGTAGGAGCACAACTCTAAACCAATCGCAATGCTGACTGTCTTTGGGATTCATATTGGCTTTGCGGATTCCACACTTCAGTCTTTTATCTAGCTCCTAGGGATTTTTTCCAATCCTCATCGCTATTTCTTTGAATCCAATGTATGATTGCAATTCAAACTTAGGTGTATTGAATTCCTTGTTCAAAGCAGTCTGAGTGCCCGCTAATAATACCAATGGGTTATCCTTGCAGTACTTACTGTACCATGTCAACGCATGATATTGTAAAGCAATAACCAACTGCATTTTCTTTATATGATCATCTGTAATATTTTGTTCCATCCGTACAACCTTCGCAATGAACCAAAATTGATTCGGGTCCTCACTTCCCAAGCCATTGAAAACTAGCAACTTCATAGTATTCAACATGTTGAATGGTGGCGTAGGTGGCGGTGGTGTGGGAGAAGGTGTATGTTATGGAGGTGAAGGTGGAGCTGGTGTGGGTGGATGAGGTATTCGTGAAAAACCTTGGTTTATCAATTCTACAACACTTCGTGGTGAGGGTTATACCGCTCCCTCATCATTGCTCGAAGTAGGTTCTATCAATGGGCTATATTTCCATTGGTTTATAGTAGATAGATCATGTATGCTTTGATCATTGTTGTTTCCTATTTCTGTTGACAGGTACCAATTGAGTGAATTCAGTTCAAGTGGGAGTGACGAGAGAAATTCAAAGGAGATCAAGAAAGCGAAAGATCACAAGTAAGTTCCTTCATCTCATCTGTATATTATAGGAAAAGGTTACACCACTTTCTTTCTATTGTTCTAAGTGTAACTACCCACTTAGGGAAAATTTGTTTATCTGTAGGTAAAAATTCCATATAACAAATTGGTGACTATGCTAAGGAACGACTATCATTCTTGGTAGTTTATCCTCATCATATTACATCCTAGTAGACTTTACTTTACTTCATTGATATTTTTTTAGTCATTTTGAAGTGTTTTTGTTCAAAACGTGTGCTTGAATGTCTCTTGATTTGACTATTTAGCACCAGCTCAGTGTAGGCCTTGTCACAGCTGTCAGGCCAGGCAGTAACTCCATTTGGAAGAAAAACAGATTCATCTCATTCCATTAGGTATGTTATTGTTATATACAATAGGGTGTGAATGTTCAGTTCATCTCCTGATGACTATTCACATTCCTAATTTAATTATTTACATAAATTCACCCAATCATGAGGATTAGGTGTCAACATTCCCCCCCTTAATTTGAAGGGATGTTGGTGAGTCCAAGCATCGTTCTGAATCTTTCAAGATTTTCTCTTCCAAGTGCTTTGGTGAATATGTCTGCAATTTGCTCATTTGTGGAACAATGATGGAGATGGATTATTTTGGCCTCAACATGATGTTGGATTAGATGATATTTAGTATTGATGTGCTTTGTTCAATCATGGAACTTTGGGTTCTTGGCCACTTTATTAAAGAGGTGTTGTCAATCATGAGTGGAGTTGGTTGTACTTGTTTTACCTACAAATCTTCAAGAATTTTCCTTAGCCACACAATCTCTTTTGTTGCTTCAGCTGCTGCCATGTATTCTGCTTCTATTGTGGAATCTGTTGGAACTGATTGTTTGCATGATCTCCAGGAGACAACTCCTGATCCAAGACTCATAGCATATCCTGAAGTAGATACCCCAATTTATTCATCTCCATCGAAGTTTGAATCAGAGTATTCGATCAAACTGAAGTCATCCACCTGTTTGTACTTGATTCCAAAGTCTTGAGTTCCCTTCAAGTACTTTAGAACTCTTTTTGCAGCAGAACAATGTCCCTCACAAGGTCTTTTCATAAAACTGGAGAGGATTCCAATAGTAGATGAAATGTCTGGTCTGGTAGTAGTTAGGTAGTTTAGACTTCCTACAAGCTGTCTGTACTTTGCTGCATCCTCAAATTCATTTCCTTCAATAGATGTGAGCTTTATGTTTTGTTCCATTGGAGTAGTAAGAGGATTGCACTCTATCATGCCAAACCTGTTCAACAAATCTCCAATGTATTTCTTATGAGAAAGAAATATGGACTTTGGATGTTGGATGTTGGGTTACTTCAATGCAAAGATAGTAATGAACATAGCCCAAATCAGTCATTTCAAAACTTTTCCCCAATTCCTTCTTTATGGATGCAATGTAGCTTTCATTGTTCCCTGTCATTAAAAGATCATCTACATATACCACAAGATATACAACTGTTTTTCCCACTTTCTTGACAAATAAAGTTGCATCATCAAGATCAAAATGATTGAAGTTGAGTTTCAGAAGATGCTCAGTTAGCTTTTCATACCAGGCTCGTGGTGCTTTTTTGAGGCCATACAAGGACTTCACAAGTTTGCATACTTTATGTTCATGTCCTTTCACGGCAAATCCTTCAGGCTGGGACATAAAAACATTTTCTTTTAGATCTCCATTCAAGAAGGCAGTTTTTACATCCATTTGATGGACTTTCCAACCGTTCTGAGCTGCTAGTGCAAAGAGTGTTCGGATGGTGGCCCATTTTGCTGTGGGAGCAAAAGTTTCCTCATAATCGACCCCTTCCTTCGGTGCAAAACCTTTTGCCACAAGCCTAGCTTTGTGCTTGTCAAGTGAGCCATCAGCTTTGTACTTGTTCTTGTATACCCACTTGCAGCCAATTGGTTTGGTTCCAAATGGAGGATCAACCAGCTTCCAAGTGTCGTTCTTTATGAGGGCATCATACCCCTTTTGCATTGCTTCTTTCCATTCATCATGAGAAGCAGCTTCTTTAAAGGAAGTTAGTTCAAAATCTGTAGACAAGTTCAATTCACAATCATAAGAAACATCCATATCAATAGGTGAATTAGAGTCATCTACATCACCTCCATTTTGTCGATTTGCATTTTTGGTTCCTGTTTTTCCAATTTCATCAGGATGAACACTTTCAAATGTCTTTGTCAGCCACTTTGGGGGACCTTTCTGAGATGGTCCAGGCTGCTCTGTTGATTGAGTTGGGAGTGAGTCAAGATTGAGTCTCCCAATTCTATCAATTACATCACTTAAAGCATCATCCGTTGTTGGAATTTCAGTCGGGGGAGAGTATTCTTCAGAAGAAGATTCCACATGTTGATCTAGTATAGGAATCCCCCCTTCAAGATGTGGAATCTGATTATCAAATTCTTGAAATGATTTTGTTTTTACGAATCTATCCAAGCGATCAAGTTGCCGCTCAACAACATTGTCAGATTTGGATGATTCAAGAAAAATTACATCTCTAGATATAACAAACTTTTTATTTTCTTCATCATAGAGTTGGTATGCTTTGGAGGTATTTGAATACCCCAAGAAAATACACTTACGACTTCTAGCACCAAGTTTGTTTCTATGTACCTTTGGTATCAAAGCATAACAGGTGGAAGCAAAAATCCTGAGATGTTTGACCGAAGGAACATGTCCATACCACAATTCATAAGGCGTCTTGTTTCTTATAGCACTAGATGGCCATCTATTCTTTATATATGCAGCACATAGAACAGCATCAGCCCAAAACATTATCTTTACATTTTTGAAAAAAAGCATGGATCGTACCATATTCAAGATTGTTTTATTCATTCTTTCAGCTACACCATTCTGTTGGGGATTATAAGGCACAGTTGTTTGATGTTTAATCCCATGTTGGCAAAGATAGTGTTCAAATTCATTTGATGTATATTTTTTTCCATTATCAGTGCGAATAGACCTAATATGAGATTGTGCATCATTTTCAATTCATTTATGAAAATTCTTGAATGTTAGGAAAGCATCAGATTTGTTCTTCAATAAATAAACCCAACACATTCTGGTGTAGTCATCAATAAATGTCATGATATATTTATTTCCATTTGCAGAAGGAACAAGCATTGGACCTCATAAATCTGAATGAATGAGTTCAAGTTTTCTATGTGCTCTTGAATGTGAATCATAAAAATACTGTTTGCTATGCTTTCCTAGAATGCAAGTATCACATTGCTTAAGTTTCCTAGGAATTGTAGGCAGACCAGCAACACCATTTTTCTTCAATAAGTGGAGACTGTCATAATTCAAATGTCCAAATCTAGCATGCCATAATAAATTTGATGGAAGTGTACCTTCTTCATGATGAGAATTGTATGAGAAATGTTGTGTATGAGTTGAGATTCCTTGCAGCTTGAGAAGCCTTTCTTCTTCTATTCCCCTCATGACAAGTGAGTGGTCAGATGCTTTTCTTACCTCAAGCTTGCCATCAAACATATGAATGGAGTGACCTTGCTGACAGATGTGGACCAAGGACAGCAAGTTTCTCTTGAGCTGTGGGAGATATAGAACATGATCAAGAAGAAAGTCTGGAAGACCAGGCAGTTTAAGCCTGATTGTGCCAAGCCCTGATGGCTTGATTTTTGACTAATCTGCAAAGTATACTACTCCATCAACATTGTCAGTGAAATCTTCAAAAAAATCTTTTCTATGAGTCATGTGACAGGTTGCTCCTGAATCAAGCAGCCAATCATTTTTTCCAGGAAGCAAGTGAAGTATTAAACAAATCTTCATTTACTCCAATGTTACATTGTGCCTCAACATAGTGAGCGGATTCAGGTGCTTTACCTTTGTCTGTATCATCAGTTTTACCTTTCTGTTGGTTTCTTCTCTGCTCAATTTTGTCCCATGGTAGCTTGCATGTAGAGGCATCATGTGATCCATTTCTTTTGCAGCGAATACAATGTAAATTTGCCTTTTCTCCTTGAGAATGTCTGCCCCCCCTGCCTCTGAAATGTCTTCCTCTTCCTCTTCGTCCACCTCTTCCTCTTGTAGAATCTTGAGCAGGATGTTTTTCTTTATGAGCAAGGCATACACTCTCTTCAGAGATTCAGGGGCTGTCTTCTTTCCAAAAAGGCTTTCTCTCTTTCAACCAAACTTTTTCACAAGAGATCAAAAGGTTATTTCTTTTGAATTTTCCCATTTGCTTGCAATGACCTCAAGATAATTGGAGTAAGTAGGATAAAGTGGCCTGAGAAAAAGCAATAAGAGGGAATATCCAATTAACCTTTAGTGACTTGATCATCATGCATTATAGGACTTTACCTTCAGATGCAAGAGGGCAAGAGGATTCACTTATTTGCAGTTCAGAGTGAAGAGTTTAATCATGAGTTTGAACCAACTTCAAGTGCAGAATGTGAGTCATAGAGTTCTTTTCAGCTTTTGTAAGGCTTCAAAGGTAGTTGAATATGACGAAATATGGTGACTCACCTCTTCATTTACAGATGCTGCGATTAATGCATAAGCTTTGTTGTTCTTATTTTCCCAAATGACGAGTTCTTTGTCTGAGGTAGGCTGTACTGGTTCATTGTCTCCGTCTCCGACACACACTCCTTTCCACAACTCATTGAAAATGAAGGTGTGTTTTATTATCCGGGACCATTCAGTATAGTTCTCCTTGCTAGTGAGAACTATTCCCACCATGGATATGACTGAATGCATTTTGTAAGAAAAAACTTCTTCTGATAGAAAAAATACCTCTGCCAATATACAGTAAAATTATACTTCTGGTGGTAATTTTTTTTTTACATTTCAAAAGGGCATTTTTTCCATGTACAATGTTTGTCTTTAATGAGAATATAAAACATAGATCATCTATGCATTCTCAAAAAAATTTCAAATTTCATCCTCATCATTTTTCTGCAACGTTCTTGAATTGTTTTACATGAAAAGGCAACAGAAATAGGTGGAAGATTGCAGCTACGATATGGACCCTTTAAAAATATTCAACGCACAATATATATCGAATATGTTTGGCTGCAATATATATCGAATACCGTACAACATACCCACTTCACTCACAGAACGACCTTCAAGAAAGAAAGGAACACCAGCGCACGACGACCATGTATAAAAGGATTGCAGCTATCATATGGCTTTCAAGGATTCATGCAGCATATCATTTAAAATTTCCCAGCATAACATTAACGCAGGATTCACACAGCGATTTGAATGAACTGTACCATTTCAAAGAAGAAGCATTCCATCATACGCTGCTCTCTTCAGCACATACGAACCAAAACAGGAGTTTCGACCAGCATTCATTCAATAAAATAAAATGATCTTCACCCCCACGACTGTGCACGATTGTTATGGCAGCTTCAACTCATTACTAAGGGCAATAATCGACTTCATACATTTCAGCAATTTTCTTTCAAAGAATTAACACAGAGTTTCAAGAGTTTACAAGAGAAGGTTCAACGGACATCAATGGAAAAAGGTGGAAGATGCCGTGACAGAGAAAAATGACAGAGAAATTGAAACCGTCTCAGCATTGGAACTAAAATTGGTTTTGGAATTAAGAACACTGGATATTGGAAATGAAGAAAAGAAAGAAATTGTGGTCGGCAGGAATATTCAGCAGAGGAACCTGATAACCTGCGTGGAGCAGCGTTTTGGTGACTGTGGCAGCAGCGTTCAGGTGACTGCGTGGAGCAGGCTACCAACATTTATGAACAGACAACGTTTTTGAATGGAGAGACAACACTTTGTATGGAAGGCTATTTTGAATGGAGAGCAGAGGAGCAGAGGAGCAGAATAGGGAGTTACAGAGGGCATAAAAGCTAAAAAAAGGAGTTGGCTCTGATACCATGTCAAGCTAGGTAGTAACTCCATAAGGCAAAAATGATTCGTGTATTATTCCATCAGGTAGGTCTTCATTATATACATGAGGGAGAGACTGTTCAGTTCATCTCCCGATGACTGTTCATATTTCTTATTTATCTATTTACATATATTCACCCAATCACAAAGATTAGGTGTCAACAGAATATTAGAGGAAATGTAATGATTAAAGGAAAAAGGAAAACATACAGACATAAAAAGAAGATCAAAAGACAAAACACGTGCTCAAGAATCAAGTTAATATTCTAACAAACATAATTACAGGAAACGATACAAGTGTAGTCACTTTCCCGATTTCTAGATCAATCTAGTAATACGATCAGAGACAATAGTATAAATATCGAATCAGGAATATCACTGATAATTTACTTCGAGTTAAAATTGGATGAGTCAAATTGGTTTGGTGCGAGACTTGTTTCATAAGCACAGAAAACTAACATAACCATAAAATAACAACAAACATTCAACAGTTAAAATTTATCTAGTAAACGACCGATGCGAAGTTCTAGAGGCACACTCATGAAGCTTTAGCCTACAAGCCAAAGACTAAACACTTTAAACACCTAATTTTTAATAATATAATATTGGGGAAGCAAGGCAATTAAATAAAAGAGATATTATGGAATTATGAATCAAATTCATAGCATCATACACTGCTTCAAACACACACATGAAAAAGGAAACGATTCATTCATTAAAGGTGCATGAAATGAGTCATTTAGTCAATAATGGATCTGTGCAGCGAGTACATGCAGTTCTTATAGTATCAAAAAATAAATCCTTCTATCATCCACCCCCGCTAAACGAGAAACAAGGTCATTTATAAGAGCCTTCCAAAAAATAACAGTTCAATGGTAATTGTTTTTAAATTAACAACATTAAAATTTAAATAACTTGAATGATAAAAAGTCTCTACGAGCGCCTCCTCATTTTAACGGATACTTTGGCTGCGTTTGGCTTCTTAGACATGGCGGCTGGTGACAAGCTCTAAGTTCCGTGCATCTTAGATTTAGGCAGTTGGGGAATATTAAGTCCCTCTTCGGCCTGTTCTTCAAGTTGATCAGTGACTGATTGCATGGGCTGAACTGCTTGTGTACTAGACACAATTTTCTCTAAGATGACATTCTGATTTAGGTGCCTCCTGACTTTAGCAATCTTATCCCACTCTGCTGGTGATAACCATGGTACATTCCTGAATTTGGTTACCACCACCATTAAATGCAACTTCAGTTGTGGGGAGGCTCTGTATTAGTTGATCTATCCCAGCTAATATGTTGAATTCTCTGCATAAAGCATTGATTACTAATTGAGGCAAAATAGCCTCTTCGCTAATAATGGATAGGCAACCAAGATCTTGTTGTGTGGCTTTCAGCTTCTTGTGAAGCTCTACATATGAGATCGGCCAATTGTTTTTCCCCCAAAAGGAAAGGACCCCAAATCTACCCAAATAGTTCCATTCATTTCCGAATTTATGAATTTCCTTCTTGGCCTTCTCGAATTCCTCTTTCATGAGTAGCATACACCCGTGTTTTCCTTTGTCAAGCACAAAGAGAAGATACGATTGTCCCTTTTAGGTAAATTCATGTCCGCAAGTGTTTCATCCTCAAGAGAATTGATAAAATCTATGAGTTGGTCAACATATTTAAATCTCTTGTTGAGCTTGGAAGAAATTTTTCTAGCCTCTAGATTAGTATTTTTTATTACCACCTTTTCACAATATGTCAAGATCATAACATAAGAATGAATTGTGGAAATTTTTTGATTGATTTCCCTCCATATTTCTTCCTTGGCTTGAATGAGGACCTGTCTTCCAATAGAAGTTACCTTAATGACCTCCTGCAAGGACATGATTTCATTTTACTTCTCTTTCAGGGTGTTTTGTATTTGTTCAATCATTTCATTTTTATGTTGCACCTATATTGCCCCCCTTTTTTCAACTTGTTCCTTCTTAAGCTTCAAATCATTTAGTCCCTATTCCAACTATGAGCTTTTCAGCTGGAGGAGGCTTAAGCCTTCGATATTTGAGGTTTGGGGGGGTGGTGAGAGCTTTGTCAATAGTCTCTTTATATTCTGTGACTGTTTTAAGATATTGCTTCTCTTTGGCTCCAAATTCCTCCCTTAGATTTTTCATCTAGTTTGGTTGTTCCCTGAGCTCTTTATCTTTTGCTTCAAAGGGAGATTGGCATTGTCTGCAATTGGATTTCAACTTCTCGCCTTTCAAATGCTTGTATTAGGACATTAGCTTCGTAATCTAGGATTTTGGCGATTGCTTTTAGACTTCTTATTTCCTTTTCTTTCTCCTCTAATAATCTTTTAAAATATTTGACATCTTTGGGTTGCCAGGATTTTTTTACTATCCTGTCTTTGAGCTCCTTTATCCTGTTAGATTTGGTTTTCAAGGCCACTCGTGCAATATAGAGTTGTTCTGAGACCTTTTCAAGCATGGCCTGCATCTTCTTGTTATTGGCAATAGAGTCCAATAACTGTATGGCCACAATTTCACTAGTTTTCTTGTGCCAGTTCAACATATCGAAATTGGATAGCTTACGCAAATTAATGGCCATGGATGAAGCCCTGGAACCAAACAATTGTTGTTTCTCGTCAACTTTGGGTTGTACCACCATAAGATTGAAAGTACTAGTTTCAAATTGACATATGAAATAAACCTTGGCCCAGCAGTGGGGACCATCTCGTCTAATACCACTTTCTCAACCATATGGGTTTGTTGAGGCAATAACATTAATTCTTTCCCCTTAGTGTCAAGTGACTTCTCTTTAATGAAACTATGCCTCACATCTAAAGCTTGTCCCCCAGAATCTCTAGGTTGAACTTCATGAATAGTCTGTTGCATTTCTTTGTTTAATTGCTCTATTGCTTCCTCAAAGGCTTCGATGTCTACATCCTGACCCTCTTTGGCTTTAATGCTATGCCCAACTTCTTCTAGTTCCAGAGAATCTGATTTTCTTTTCATAACAAGGGGCAGTATCGTTGTCGAAGGTTGAGCAGGTTCTGTATTGGAAGCATGGGTTGCTACCTATATCAGAGCCTGATTTTCTTTTTTCCTTATTGCTTGCTTCTGCCCGTCTCTGCTCCATAGTTGTCTGCACAACCACTTGAATTTGACCTCTTGGAGGTGGGGAAAGAGCATTAGCCATTTTTTGAATCTCTTTCCTAGTCTCCTGGATGTAAAACGAAAGACCTGCTTGTTTTCTCAGACTAGAAATTATGCCATGAGGATCATAGCGCCAATTATCATCATGTACCAAACCAAACATAATCCTCTCTTTCTCAATAATATCAATAGCACCCTTGTTTTTAGCAATAAGAGAGAACTGAACATGGATTACTAAAAAGTGTATTTTTGTTTTTTGAGGTGAAATGAAGCCCATTCACAATGATTGTCTGCCTTAAAGCTTTGTAAGCTAATATTATGAGTGTGATGAATTTAGGTAATCAGTAGGGTTCCTTTTCAAAACCGGACATCCTAATTACAAAGTAAATGGGATACAGGAACCAACTCCCTATACTGTCTTCCTCGGTCAACCGTAAGATCCTCCTTTGTGTTGAAATATGTAACTAGGTTCGGTCTTCATAATGACTTATGTAATCATGATTTTATGTATTTGATGTAATGAGAAAAATAAATTTATTATTTTGAATCAGTGACCGGAGAATCCACAGTATGAACATTTTTATGCCAACGTTTCAAATCCCAAATGGGATCCATCATTAGGACTTTTGAATGATGATAAAAGATGAGCTGCTTTAGATAAATAAATACTAATGAGGAATCGGATCAGCACACTGTCGGCTGGGATAATTATTTATTAATTTTGATTAATTTTATTTTTATTAATTTGTCTTTATTTTATTAATCTTATTAATTTATTTTATTAATTTAATAAATAACATGAAATTGCTAAATTAATTTAATTTTTATTTTATTTAAATTTAATAAAATTATTAATTTATTAATTTCAATTTATTAATTAATAAATAAAATTTTTTAAATTTAATTTATTTTATTTTTATTAATCTATTATTTGTTTAATTAATTATATTTTATAATTTATTTATTAATTTAATATATTAATTATTAACTTTATTAATACTTTTATTATTTTATTAAATATTGTTAATAATGAGGAATATGATTCTATATATATATATATATATATATAAGTGATAAACCCTAATAATTATTGTTATAATTTATTAATTATGATTTATTGATAAATAATTAATATATAGATGTATTATTGTATTTTAAGGTTAATTATTATATATTTGTTAATATTAAATAGGGTTATTAGAATATTTTACCTGCTTAACTGCTATACCTGGGATGAGTTTGCGATCTTGATTCCTTGATCAAGGGAAGCCAGCTCCCGCTAATCTCCATACCATTGTCTCTGTTCAGATTATGAGGATGTTTGATAATTTCAAGCGCTTCTCTGATCTTTCGTCTCTGATGCTGCTCCTCCCTTGCGATAATGGATGCGCTTTCCAGGCAGATATGGTGCTTAGTTTTTGCGGAGTGCTCTGCCAAGGCTGAAGTCCGAGATCTTTCATTCTTAATATCAGCGCCATGTTCCTTGAGCCTTGTCCGGAGGGAGCGACCTGTTTCACCAATGTAGCTTTTTCCACATGAACAATCTATTTTATAGATCCTTATGATGCTGCTGCTTGTCAATAATTCTTTTACAGACTTCAAACCTTGCCTAAGTTCCAGGGGCTTAGAAAATGCGTTTATGATGTTTTTCTTTTTTAGATTTTAGCGATTTTGTCTGTAACTCCATGGATATAAGGTAAGGAAAACTTACCAAACCTGAGGCTGTCTTGAGGCCTTAGGTCTGAGATAACAATTCCTTTCGCTTTCCTCTATGGCTTAATCTTTCTTAATCTCTTGTTCTGTAGGCCTATGCTCTTAAAGGTTGAAACCAAATGCTTCTTTTCTTCGTTCAGATGCTCTGAGTCAGAGATTCTAAGGGCTTTGATGGCAAGGGTGTTTAAAACCCCAAACTTCTGGGCTGGGTGATGGTGGGATTCAGCATGGAGGTAACTTTCTGTGTGGGTTGACTTCCTGAAGACTTTATGCCCTAAAGAGCCATCCTCTTTTCTGATGATTAGAACATCTAAAAATGGGATACTCATGTTTTCCTCAAGTTCCATAGTAAATTTTATTTCTGGAGAGATAGAATTTAGGTGAATGAAAAACTTGTCAAGCTCTGGTTTACCATGAGTCCATTTTATATTTGTATCGTCCACAAATCGCTTCCACCAGGCTGGTTTTAATTAATCTGAACAGAGACAATGGTATGGAGATTAGCGGGAGATGGCTTCCCTTGATCAAGGAATCAAGATCGCAAACTCATCCCAGGTATAGCAGTTAAGCAGGTAAAATATTCTAATAACCCTATTTAATATTAACAAATATATAATAATTAACCTTAAAATACAATAATACATCTATATATTAATTAATATCATTAATATTTATTAATAAATCAATTAATAATTATAACTAATTAATAATTAGGGTTTATCACTTATATATAATATATAATTCCATCATTATTAACATTATTTATAATTAAATTAATAAAAGTAATTAATAAAATTGAATTAAATAAAAATTAAATAATTATAACTTTAATAAAAATTAAAAAATTAAATTAATTTTGGCAATTTCATTTATTTTATTAATCTAATAAGATTAATAAAATAAAACAAATTAATAACAAATATTTACATTAATTAAAATAAAATTAATAAATAATTATCCCAGCCGACAGTGTGCTGATCCGATTCCTCATTAGTATTTATTTCTCTAAAGCAGCTCATCTTGTATCATCATTCAAAAGTCCTGATGATGGATCCCATTTGGGATTTGAAACGTTGGCATTCTCCGGTCACTGATTCAAAAGATGAAAACCACAGATCTCTTAAATCCAAATTTATTATTGTTGATCTTGAGATATCATGCTCAAGAAAAAAAAAATTTAGTTCAAGCTCCCATTGAGAGCTTCTAGGGCTTATGAGTCATAGTCATGTATAAAAGACCCATTTGGGCATGTTACATATTCTAAAATGAAAATCTATTTGAGTCAAAATAGAGACAAAAGACCTTCCAAGACTTCATCATGGTGCAAAGATCAAGTTGACCTACATGAAGGAACAAGTTGGCCTAAGGATAGCAATTCGTACCCCTCACAAGCCTATAAACAAGAAGGAACTCGGCCTCATTTGGATACTCACTCACGCAAGTTCAATTTCCTCAAGACCGAAATTGGAAAAGGACGAAAAGAAAGAAGAAGAGCTAAATCAAAGTTTTTGGGTCTCTTTCTCTTTCTCTCGTGTTAGGGTTTCTGCATTTGTTGGGCAAGTTGAAGTGCTGAAGAATTTGCTGGGCAAATCGAAGTGTTGAAGAATTTGTTGGGCAAATCGAAGTGTTGGAAAATTGCTGGGTCGAAGTTCTAAAAGAATTTGCTGGGCAAGTCGAAGTTCTAGAAGAATTTGTTGGGTAAGTCGAAGTTGCAGAAGAATTTGCTGGGTAGGTTGAAGCTACAGAAGACTTTGTTGGGCAAGTCGAAGTTGTAGAAGAATTTGTTGGGCAGAAGAATCTACTAGGGATCAAAATTGCAGAAGTGGGCGGAAAGCAAGAAAGGTTTGACTTGGTCTTGGAGGGTCTAGGTCGAGGATCATAGGTCTTGGAATTCATCAATTGAAGTTATATACGAAGAGAAGAATTCTTGTGGGTTTTCCTCTCAGTTGGAGAGGTTTCGGCCCTTGTTGATCTCTTATATCTTGTGTCCTCTTGTTTTTTTGTTCTTTATGGTTTGGTAGTTGTTGGATGAAAAGAACACAAAATATAATCAAGTAAAAGATGAAGCTAATAAAGTAAAAATACATCACAAGCTGTTATGAAAGTAAGAGAAATCACCTACACTTGTTGCCCCTAGATTTCTCAACATGGTATCAGAGCTAAGGTGACAAGTCAAGAAAGGGCAGGTCAAAGAAAGACACTCAAGGGCCAAAAGATCATCAAGGGCATCAAAGGGACCTCTCCTCTCAAAGGCACTATAAGGACAAGGATTACACCATCATCTTGAAGAAAGTCACTAGAAGAAGACCTACAAACCCTAGTTCGATCAAAGAAGGACTTTGAAGCATCTTGAAGTTTACACATCCAAGGGAAGCAGAAGAAGGCGTTGTCATCATCAAACCGAGGTGATCTCCCTCTCCTTGAGTCAATGATCACTTTTGAAGGAAGACATCTTCATCAAGAAGAGATCTTCCACTATCAATATCATCATCAAAATCAAGAAGGCAACACGTTGAAGATATTGCCATCAAGGAGTATCTTCTCTAGTAAGTATCTTTATGTCCACATCTAAATCTATCAAAATGTCTTTTTGCAAGGAAAGCAATAGGTTGGTTGGGGCTTCAAACTTTCTTGCATGGAAGAAAAGGACAACTCTGAACCTCATAGAAAATGAAGTCATCGAACATGTTAAGGCCTCAATTGCTAAACCTTTAAAGGAAGACGCTCAAGCTCTTGCAAAATTCATGAAAGGGGAAGTAAGGGCTCAAAGGATTCTCATAGAATCTATCAAGGATCCCCTCATTCCCTATGCATCAAAATTAGAAACATCAAAAGAAATATCTGACAAACTTGTAGAATTGTTCTCTGTAAGCACTGCAGGCGAAGTGATCTCGTTAAGACAAGAACTCTACAAGGTGAAGATATCAAAAGAAGAAGGAATAGCCTCATACTTCATGAGGGTGTTAGAAATTAGAGACCAACTACAAGAGTTGTGAGAAATAATATCTGATAAGGAAATGACAACTATAGTACTCAATGCACTACTAGAGGAATGGGGCAACTTCACATCAAGCATCTATGGAAAGGAGGTTACCCCGTTCAATGAACTATGGTCATTGTGCAAAATTGAAGAAACAAGACCGAAGGCAAAAAGTGATGTAGGATCAAATGAGAAAACACAAGCATTTGCTACCATGGCAAAGAGAAAAGGAAAGTTCGGAAAATTTGATCCTCAAAAAAGGAAAAAGAATATGGCGAAGGTTCAGTGCTATGGATGTCAAGAATATGGGCACTACAAGAGAGATTGCCCCAAACTCAAGAAGGACGACAACAAAAGAGGAAGGGAAGAAGCTTTTTCCCCATATCATCGAAGAAGTAGAAGATGCTGAGAAAAAAAAGTCCTGAAAGATCTCTACTATGATTGAGATAATCTTCTTCACCAATTTCTTTTCAATTTTTGTAAAACATAGCTATCATGGTATGAAGCATTAGAAGCATGATAGGATGCATCATTTTAGGAGATGGCATCATGGCATACAATGGAAGCAAGAGCTTATGAAATCAAAAGAAACTTGAAAGATAGTTGAAGCACAAGTCTATGGCAGTTATCATTAGAAGGAAGTAGCTCTTGGTAACCTCATTAGAAGCAGAAGCAGTACTTATGGGTAGAAGGAAGTCATCTAGTATCGAGCTCATCATACATCATTGGAAAGGAGCATTTGCAAGATGAGGATAATCAAGGTCCTCCATTGGAATATTCATTAGAAGGTTCATCTCTTGGAAGAAGCAAGTGTGCCTATCCTACTAGGGTTTAATGGAGTCTTTAGGGTTAAAATTCAAGGGAGATATCTTGATTGAGTAGGGGGGCATCCATTTTTAAAACCCTAACTATTATTCTTGTGAGGGAAGAAATTAAATATAGGGTCTGCTCATTAAGAGTTTCCCTATAGGCCTTAGAGAGAACAATTTTATATGGAATAAAATATTTGAGCATTTAGACATGGCACAATAGAAACCCTACTATAAACAATTAACATGCAAACATATCAGTGATAAGATAATAAACTTGCAAAAATCTCCACAAAAGGCACTTATTTCAATCCCAAAGTAACATCCCCATGCAAAAATCACATCCACAAGAATGTCACACCAATAAAGACTACATCTTGCCCATAGTTGTGAAAAAGGCTAGCTCACACTCTGTTAGAGGAAAATAATCAAATCTGTCATGATGACAAAATGAAATGAGGTGAATCTCTTTTTATATGAGACTCATCCCACTCATTTCTACAACAATACAAGTAATGAAGACCTTATTACAGGTTTACTTTAAGTGTTCCACAAGATAGAGGTTAAAGCCAACTTTATAGCTCAAAAACATAACAAAGATGCCATAAATGCTCAGACGTGTGGGAGAAAAACCTCCTCAAGCATGACGTCATCCTCCAAATGAGCTCTAAATGCCATAGAGAAGTGTCATGTGGGCTAATGAGTGCTCCATACTCCAAGATGTAGCTCCTAGATCATGGGCATGCTTTCAAGGTGCCTCCATACCAAGACATCATCTCCATGGTGCCCAACATCACCCTCCAAAGGGCAAGAGGGGTTATGTGGCTCTCTCTTACTCAAACATTAGGGCTCAAAAGTGATGTGCAAGCATCCCCTATCATCACAAGGATGACCATCAAACAGTGTCAAGACCAGCGCGAGGGCATCCTGCGTCCACTAGACACATCAATAATGTCTCCAAAACCAAGCTTCATGGGCTCGACGTTTTAGCATCTGTAGGTACCTCAGAGTGTTAGGCATCATGTGGGGTCATCAAGTAACCCAATGCTCTGCTCTGGATGGGCAACATTGCATCAACAAGTCATGTTCTCTCTCTAGAATGTTAAAAAAAACCTTTGCAATGTTGTTGAGAAAGAACGAGAATCATCTCAAGAGGCCTCTACTATTGTGATGAAAACACTTGACAAAACCCTCTTAAGATCAAGCGAAAATCTACATTCATTAATTAGAATAGCCATAAATGCTTCAAAGTTCATAGTGGGCCATACTTAATGTTAGGATCACAATAATACTTCATAAAAAGCTCACCTTCAAATATCTAACTAGACTAAATCCCATAAACAAGCTACCTCCTTATGTTAGGAATGGTTAGATGTATAACCCTATTAGGTGTTTCCAGCCCCTAAGGGGAAGTGACATGTCCCGAGTTAGCCCATCAATCTGTAGGTGTGTGTGAAATGGTGGCAGAAGAGTGGGAATGACTTCAAAGCAGGGTGCCATAGCCAATTGACCAACTAATGGTGGTCAAACATCTTGAGTCTATAGATGTAAGGAGGGAGAAATCGTGGAGGCATGAGTTACCCATTTCCTCAGCCGACATTTTCCACCCGTTTGGTGTGCCTTTTACTTCTTTATGATTTGCTTTGATTTGGGTGCATAGCTCAAGAGCTTAAGATTTCATTTTGAGATTTAACATTTAATACCCCTTAACGATGAGTCAGTGTCTCGCTCATTAAGGTAGGACAATACAAGCGTTCCTTTTATAGATGGAGCATCATGTGTTGAGTAAATGAGTGATGGCTAATGAGAGGGTAGAGATCATGCTAGGCTTTTTCCCATGCGTTAATCAAATGTCCCAGCCATCTTTTTCATTTTATCTTTTTCTTTTATTGTGGCTATCTTATGCTTTTAACTTTCTTTTAGTTGCATCAACCTCTAGGGAAAAGTTTTTCGGCCTAGACTCAAGGATGAGGATGAAAGTTTGCCAATCCCCATGACCAATGACTACCAACTTGAGGAATGGAGATGGAATAATGGAAAAGATGGAAAGTGGCAAGTATGGAATATCATGGACATGCTACTTCAATCAAAAACTCCCCAGTAGTGTCCTTGCTGAAACCCTAAGGTCTCAGAGGAGGTCTCACTGGACTAGAGTCAAAGACTAACCTCCCAAGGGAAGTGAGGGAACAAGAATACAATCAAGATCATTCAATCATCCAGTTCACCCCTTGACCCATATTAGTATGCCTCAAACATTAAGTGAAAGCACATGATTACAAAATGGTTAAACTACCTACCTATGGATGACCCATCTTCCTTCAAGAAGGTATGCCAGATGGGAGAGAGAAATCTGCCGGAAAATAAAAAGTGGAGGATCCTAGCGTCATGTCATGTGTTGATTATAGGGTTGCTGGTTGGCTAGTTGTCTAAGGAGGAGAAAAGTTTTCTCCTATGGGTTGCTCTTTTTTTGGTGGGTAACAATCATTTAAAAATTTACCTAATTTCAAACAAATGTTGATCAAGGAAAACTAACCATATAAGTGTGGACCATCTCACTCCATTCATTTTAAAACTTGTCTTTAACATTTTGAAACACTATAGGGTGGGGAATTTGCTTTTCCCATCACTAAAGGGCATTTTGTGTAATGTGCTAATAGAATAGGTAGTTTTGAAGGCACCATTGTACTAAGGGAGATTTCCACTATGAGCATGTGTAGCCTCCCATCTATTGAGTCATGGTATAATGGGGCTTGAGGAAGGGGGATTCTAATCACCATGGGAGATACTTAAGCCATGACTATTGTGGCAACTATGTGGGAATAAGTCACTCTGGGTTAGTTAAAGAATTGGGAAAGATCCAAACTAGAGTACAACTCTAGATCAATAAGCATAAAAGGAGTCACAAAGGTGCACAAAGACGTGAAAAAATTGGATATACTTCGTTGAAAGGTGTGCTTCTCTATCACCAACTTCTTAGATACCACGACTATATTCTCATCAACAAGAAACTTCTTGGTTGGATTAGAGTAAACAATCTAAATTGTGAGCTAGGAGATAATCCATAAACTATGACCCTTGTGAGTAGCTTCATTAGACTTTGGATGAGGGTTCTAGGAACATGGAAAGTGCTTCTTGTAGATCTTCCTCTTTTTTGTCTAGTGTTGGAAGCACTCAATTCATCACTTAGGGATTGTGGGAAATGACATGTGTAGCTGGGATCGACCATTGAATGATTGTGGGCCATACATTTACCTCTATGAGGAGTCATAAAGATCCATATGATGTGTTATAGGAAACAACGCTCCTTTGACAATGAAACTGGTGTTAGGTGCAATATATTTAATGATTAGATTGATAAAACAATATGGTAAGCAACGTGTTACCTCCAAGACCTACAACCAAAGATATTCAAAGTTCCAAAACTAAGTGCAACCATAGAGGCACTTATGAAGGTGGCTCAATGTCATCACGGCAACTCTTCCTTTCACTTTAGAAAATCTCTCCTTTGGTACAAGGGCCGATTCTCTGGTAAGAACATTTATGATATACTTTAGAATTAATGGGATAGCGGATTGCCATGATCAGAGGGCTTGAACAATGTGGAAGAAGTTGTAGTAGGGTTGTTAGAAACATGCTCAAACTAACCACATATATTCAATATGTAGAAAACTGGAGGAGGGCCCTTCCAAAGATGCTCCTCACATCAAGTACAAAATCATCCAAAAAATAATGTGTAACCATGAATAATTAAAAGATAGCCACATATGAAACCATAGATGAGGTAGATAAGAGTAGGAAGCCTTCTTTATATAATGGACAACCAACAATGCATTAGTCTTCAAGTATGATTTCAATTTTCACCAAAAGATTGAGAGAGCCATGACATGTGTTAAAATTGGCAACTAGGGCCAAAATCCACATGGGTCATCTTAAATTTTAATTATGACAGCTGATATTTTTCTTGGATTCCTCTCTCCGAGAGGTGTAGAATTGATCTAAAAATCATCCGATTCCAACATGTAAAAATGAAGATATGAATTTATTTGTATTATTGACAAATTGTCAAGGTTGGCCAACAAGCAAAATAGACATTCAAACCCCCAGCTCATCCTCAACATTGCATATAAAAGGAGGAGACCTCAAGTCATTTTATTATCATCTCATCTTCATTCATCTCTCTCTCCTCACTTGATTGGGTATGCAAATCTAGCAGTTGTCTCTCACACGTGCGAAGGAAAGGAGGACGTTTTTTGTTTGACTGCGTTGACCAACGTTGACCTCCTCTTGACTGCGGATTTGGGTGAGGACCTTCTCCTTGGCAGGTTGCAGATCTGGGCACTGAAATCGAGGTGATTTGACCTCCCATTTGACTAGCGTTGACTGCCCTAGATCTGGTCGCAATTTGACTTTCGTTGACCAACATTTCGCTGGACTTTTTCAGACTGTTTTGGACTGTTTGGGTTTGCTGTTGGAGGCCGAAGTTGACTGGGTTTGACCGAGTTGCTTAGAGGAAGAATTCTGCGTTGTTTGACCAACGTTGACTCTTCTGGTTAGGGCTTTTTTGTTGTTGCCATAAATTATCATATTTGTAAATTTGTACTCTCTCTGCTGAACTATTGAAGAAAATAAGAAGAATTGATCAAGGGTTTCCCCACATTGGGGTTTGTCCCTGGCTGGTGCCACATCTTGTGTCCTCTTGTCTTGGCTTGTCTTCTACTGTTTATGTTTATGTTCTATCTGCATTTTACTATCATGCTGATGTGATTGCTAAACTGGATATTGATATTGGGCTCATAAAGAAATTGAAGTAAATTGCTCTTAAGCATAGAAAATACCATTGCTACCTAAAATTAACATGGTATCAGAGCTGAGGTGAAGACAAAGCCCAAGCAAGAGTGAAAGAGCAATCACTGAAGACAGTTGGACAAGGACAAAAGGCTCAATGGGTTCCTCATCCCACGTCCCGGTTGAAGACAAGCTCCGTGAAAAGTCTGACTATCATGGATGGAAGATGTCTCTTGATCTGACCTTGAAAGAACAAGAAGTGTTGGATTATGTGAAGGGTAAAATCCCTGAGCCTCCTTCAAATGCACCGGCTAGTACGAAGACCAAGTACAATAAAGCTGAAGTCAAAGCGAAGAAGATATTCAGAGATTCCATTGATAAGCGTCTGGTTTCCTACATCTATGATTCGAACACCTCCAAGGAGATCTACGACAGGTTGGTCAGCATGTTCAAGGTTAGTGATGCAAATCAAATTTTAT
The DNA here is from genome assembly GCA_000404065.3 of Pinus taeda. Lineage (NCBI taxonomy): Eukaryota > Viridiplantae > Streptophyta > Pinopsida > Pinales > Pinaceae > Pinus > Pinus taeda. Next base: position 67,054 of record APFE031487947.1, on the reverse strand, counting down.
TTCTCAAAAATAAGTTGAAGGATATTAAGAAGGGCATGGACGAGGATATTCAATCCTACTTCTTAAGGATCATTGAGATGAAGAATGATCTACTTTCGATTGGAGAGGTCATTCCTGACAGGGAACTTACTATCATTACCCTTCAGGACTCCCATCCAAGTGGTATATATTTAGAACCACTATTCTCAATAATGACCGAATTCCAAGGTTTGAAGAATTGATGTTGAGATGCATTCAAGGAGAAACAAGAATGGTGGAGCAAGAAATGCCTTCTAATAGAAGCAACCCCATTGCTTTCTCCGCTCATGCCAAAAGGAGAAACAATGCAGGGTCTAAAGGTCATTTCAATGGAAAGATTGGATCTAAGGGTGGAAGGAAGGGCATATGCTTTGTTTGCAATAAGTTTGGCCACTATGCAAGGGAGTGTCCAAATAGAAGGGACAGATCACATGATGATGATCACAATCATTCCAGGGGCAACTTCAACAACAATCAAAGGAATGGTAGGTTCAATAGCAAAGGAAAAAGGAATGTGGGACATCAAGGAAATGGTCAACCCTCCAAAAAAGCAAGGAACTCCAGGTATGAAGAATCAAATGTTGTTAACAATAAACAAATGGAATACTATCTTATATTGGCCCTCTCCACTACCTCTCCACGGACACTTTGGGGAATTGGCTAATTGATAGTGGTGCCTCAAGGCACTTCACTGGATACAAGGAATCTCTCTCTAATTTGATAGAGAAGGAGACAAACTTGGAGATTATCCTTGGAGACGATGCCACCTATCCTGTAAAGGGAGTAGGGAATGTTACCCTTCAATTGAATCAAGGTAACACTATTCATTTACAAGAAGTTCTATATGTACTTGATCTCAAGAAGAACCTGGTGTCCACTTCGGCAATGGAAGACAAAGGATACAAGATGGCATTCATTGATGGAAAGGTACGTGTTTGGAAAAGGAATTTTAAAGATGCTTTTACTCTTGGATTTAGTGTTGACACTTTATATCAAGTTGGAGGAAGTCCATTAGGAGCTATGTCTTGCGACACATTTCTACAATCTAAACTATGGCATCGGAGGTTTGCCCATCTTCATTATAAGGCCCTACCCGATGCGAGACAGATGGTGATAGGTATGCCCGAGTTCAAAGTAGAGCATGAAGGTGTATGTTCGGGATGTGCCGAAGGAAAACTTACAAGGGGACCATTCCCCTCAAGTAATAGCAAGACCACAGATATATTGCAGTTGATCCACTCCGACATATTTGGTATGATGCCTGTAAACTCTTTGGGAGGATACTTATATTATCTCACCTTTACGGATGATTATTCTCGCAAGACCTGGATCTACTTCTTGAAAAAGAAGGATGAAGTGTTCACCTGGTTCCGTCACTTCAAAGCCATGATCAAAAATCAATCTGAGAAGAGAATCAAGATATTGAGGCTTGATAATGGGACTGAGTATGAATCAAATGAATTCCATGATTATTGCAGAGAAGCTGGCATTAAGAGGGAGACTACAACACCATACACTTCTGAGCAGAATGGTGTGGTTGAAGGAAGAATCATACTATTGTAGAAGTTGTTCGTGCCATGCTTCATGATCAAGGGCTTCCGAAGTTTCTATGGGCCGAAGCTGCAAATACCACTGTGTATGTTCAAAATCGATGCCCTCATCAAGCGTTGGACTCCAAGACTCCCGAAGAAATGTTCACTGGTAAGAAACCCGATGTCTCTCATTTTAGAATTTTTGGAAGTCTCGTATATTTTCATGTGTCGAAAGAGAAAAGAAGCAAATTGGGTGCATCAGGGAAGAAAGGAATCTTTGTGGGCTATAGCGAAAATTCTAAGGGTTATAGAATTTATGTGGTCGGTCAAAGGGAAGTTGAGATAAGTCATGATGTCACCTTTGACAAAGATATGGCCCTCAGCAAGATCAACAGGCTTCCTATCCCAAGGAAGGACAAAGAAGCTGACACCGGAAAACAGGGTGAAAAAGAGGACGAGACGATGCCTGATGTTGATGAACCTATGGATCCTATTGATCCTCCTCCCCAAGAACCCTCCTCCTCCAAGAGGAGACCCTCATGGCTTTGGGAGACTCTCGAAGATGCCGAGAGACATATTGCACCAAGGGGGACTTTCTGTGAGAGCAAGAAGCCGAATAGGTATCAAGGATACTTGACCGTCATTAGCACTATCATTCAAATGAGTCTTCATCATTTGAAGAAGCTGTGAAGCAACAAGTATGGAAGGATGCTATGAATGAAGAATACGAGTCTATTATGAAGAATGATGTTTGGGATGTGGTCCCTAGACCCCAGTACAAATCAGTTGTCACCTCTAAGTGGCTCTACAAAATCAAGCATGGAGCTAATGGAAGTGCAAAAAAGTTCAAGGCTTATTTTGTTGCCCGAGGCTTCTCTCAAAAGGAAGGTGTAGATTACGATGAGATATTTGCACCTGTAGCCTGATACACCACCATCCGCTCGATCATAGCCCTTGCTGCCTCGCAAGGATGGAACCTACATCAGATGGATGTCAAGACTGCTTTCTTGCATGGTTCGATAAAAAAGGAAGTCTATGTGGAACAATCCGAGGGGTTTGAGGTTCATGACCGGGAATATCATGTATGTAGGTTGAAGAAAGCTCTCTATGGCTTGAATCAAGCACCCCGGGCTTGGTATGAGAGGATTGATAGCTATCTGATGAAGTTGACATTCACTAGAAGTGAAGCCAATCCGAACCTTTACTTTAAGGTTGAAGATGATAAATCTCTCATACTGGTACTTTATGTGGATGACCTCTTTCTGACAGGTGCAGGCCCTCTCATTCACAAATGTAAGAGGGAGTTGGCTTCTAAATTTGAGATGAAGGACCTAGGACTAATGCACGACTTCCTAGGGTTGGAGGTCTGGCAAAAGCCAGGAGAAATTTTCCTATCTCAAGGAAAATATGTTGTGAAGATATTGGAAAGATTTGGAATGGTGGACGCAAGCCTGTGACTACCCCGATGGAACTTAACTTCAAGAAGTTATGTGGTAGTGCGGCCAGACCTGAATTGGGAAATGCCTTCGAGTATCGTCAACTCATAGGAGCACTGATGTTCTTGGTGAACTCCCGTCCGGACATATGTTTTGCAGTTAATACGTTGAGCCAATATATGGTTGAGCCTCATCATATACATTGGATTGGTGCCAAGAATCTTCTGAGATATCTTCGGGGCACAATCACTCATGGACTGAGATACACTATCGGAGATGTGACGCTGCATGCTTATTCTGATGCTGATTGGGCTAGCAGTGTGGTGGATCGCAAGAGCACTTATGGGTGCTGTTTTTCTTTGGGTTTTGCTTTGATATCCTGGATGAGCAGGAAGTAGAAATCTGTTGCCTTGAGCACTGCTGAGGCCGAATACATAACTGCTAGTATGGCCTCATGTGAAGCTGTTTGCTTGAGAAAGCTCTTCAGTGAGTTTTTTGGACAAGTGCTAGACACCACTGTGATCCTCTGCTACAACCAGAGTGGGATCCAATTATCAGAGAATACTTTGTTTCATGATCGCTCCAAGCATATAGATATCAGGTACCACTTTATCTGGGATATGGTACATCGAGGAGCAATAAGGCTCCATCACATTGGGACTGATGAGCAGGTCGTCGATATTCTGACAAAGCCCCTAGGGAAGGTCAAGTTCTTGGCCTTCCGAGAACGACTTGGAGTCGTGGAGAGACCCTCTTCTAAGGGTCCTGTATGATATGGACATTGAGCTCTAGGAGCTTCGGGGGGCTTGGGGTACTTCTTGGAGCAATGAACAACCATAGGGTAAGTGGTTCAACCTTCCCCTAGTGATTTTTTGTGTACAAGGTGAGTGGTTCAGCCTTCCCCTGTGATACCCTGTGGCGACATGTAGGCAGGATGAGTGGTTCATCCTTATCCTGCTGAGACATCCTACCCATGTAGTCTAGGACTCATGGGAAGTACCTCTCAACTGGCCAATGAGTAGGGAAATGAGGATAGGGACCATAGTACTACCGATGGACGCATCGTGTACTACTGTACTCCCTATGCTAGGATGACCAATATTGATTTGGGATCAATTGGAACTGACTTCGGGTCAATAAGAGTGGTATGACACACTCTCTTTTGATTGGAACTGACTTCGGGTCAGTAAGAGTGGTATGAGACACTCTCTTTTATCTGGGACTGACTTTGGGTCAGTAGAGAATGGTATGATACATTCTCAATCACTTCTTCTTCTTCGTAGTTCAGCAGAGCAGAGGAGTGCATTGATGGCAGAGATAGTACCGACTGGCAGATGGATTAGCAGATGGAGTTCTCCCTAGTTGAGAGGGAGTGTTAAAATTGGAAACTAGGGCCAAACTCCACATGGGTCATCTTATTTATGACAGCTGAAATTTTTCTTGGATTCCTCTCTCCGAGAGGTGTAGTATTGATCTAAAGATCATCCGATTCCGACATATAAAAATGAAGATATGAATTTATTTGTATTGTTGACAAATTGTCAAGGTCGGCCAGTAAGCAAAACAGGCACTCAAACCCCAAGCTCATCCTCAACATTGCATATAAAAGGAGACCTCAAGTCATTTTATTATCATCTCATCTTCACTCATCTCTCTTTCCTCACTTGATTGGGTATGCAAATCTGGAAGCTGTCTCTCACACGTGCAAAGGAAGGGAGGACGTTTTCTGTTTGACCGGGTTGACCAGCGTTGACCTCCTCTTGATTGCGGATTTGGGTGAGGAGCTTCTCCTTGGCAGGCCGCAGATCTGGGCACTGAAATCTAGGTGATTTGACCTCCCATTTGACCAGCGTTGACTGCCCTAGATCTGGCCACAGCTTGACTTTCATTGACCAGCATTTGACTGGACTTTTTCAGAGTGTTTTGGACTGTTTGGGTTTGCTGTTGGAGGCCGAAGTTGACTGGGTTTGACCGAGTTGCTTAGAGGAAGAATTCTGCCCTGTTTGACCAGCATTGATTTTTCTGGTTAGGGCTTTTCTGATGTTCTCATAAATTATCAGATTTGTAAATTTGTACTATCTCTCTCTGCTGAACTATTGAAGAATATAAGAAGAATTGATCAAAGGTTTCCCCACATTGGGTTTCATGTCTTCTACTGTTTATGTTTATGTTCTATCTGCATATTACTATCATGCTGATATGATTGCTAAACTGAATATTGATATTGGGCTAATAAAGAAATTGAAGTAAATTGCTCTTAAGCAAAGAACATACCATTGTTACCTAAAATTAACAACATGCCACTCTTAATCTTTAAACACTAGCTAGGGAAGCCCTCAAAATAGATTAAACAGCCCTAATTGAGATTTTATAGCAGCAGCTATCCTTCAATGAATACAATGATTATAGCAAGACGTAGGGAGGGTGTCACCTGAATCTTAATGTCCTCTTATTGGTACAAAATAGCCCTTCTACAAATATTATTCCAATAGATTTGTACTAGTAATTTCCAGCCATCAAAATGAAAAAAAAAACCTCACATTGAAATGTCCCTTAACTTCTTCCTCCAAAAATATCTGCAACTAAAGAGGGGAACTCCCACAACTCCAACCATGCCTGTAGACAATGATTATCCTTTATTTATATTTTTCAAATCAAAACCTAATTCATAAAATGATATTTCTTTTTAAAAGCCCTATAATCCTCCTTGAGCGTAGCATTCCTTTTTGCCTTATGAATGAATAAAATGGGTCCATATTGTCACTTGTCATCTTTCTATTTCCTGAGATCCTTTTAAAACATGTTTTTATTATTCATTTGAGGGTCAATAATGCCCCATGGCATCTCTTCATGCAAATATCTTTCGTTCTTTCTTTCAAATATTTAGAAAATTGAAATGCCTTGAACAAAGTGTTCTCACTGTAAAGCCCCTCTCAAAGGTGAAACATGTCTCCAAATATGTAGAAAAGGCCTTGAACAATGTGTCCTTACCCCCAAATATCCCAAAAGCTGAAGCATGCCTTCAAATATTTGAAAGTGGATTAAAATTTAAATAATGTGTTCTTGCCTCCAAAGTTCTCCTCAAAGAGGAAAGACGCTTGCAAATCTGTGGAATATGCCTCGAATAATGTATAATGCCCCATAAAGTCAATTGATTATGTTTGTAAAGCCCTTTCGCACAAAATGTCCCATTTGCAAGGGGTAGATACTGATCAAGCAGCCCCGATGCTCACTTAGAAGTGGAATGCTCATCATCAAGTGATCTCCTTCGACCAAAACAGTGGTAAAAGCTAGGTTGTTCCTCCATTGGTTCTTTCCTTGCCACCTGTCATGCTCAGGTCTCCCTCTAGGTAGAGTGTTTTGTTCCTCTGGAAATTGTCTTGCCAGGTGCCATGTTTGGAGCCCAATAAGGTAGTGATTTCCTGTTCTAGGGTTCCCTTCCTGCTCATATCATCCATTAATGTTGACCTGGAAAAGCCTCCATCAATATGTCACTGCTATGGAACTCCAAGGGCCTTTTGTTGTGCTTGGTGAGAGAATAAAGGTCCATGAAAATGAAAAATGAACCATACATATCAAGGGAGCAACACAACTCAAAGAACACTAAAATAAATCAAAACGTTGACAGATTTAATTGATAGAACTATACTGGATTTGAATACAATGATAAAGATAAACGTCCCCAAACTGCACATCCATTACTCGATTCTGATGTGCATAAGCATCAAATAAAAAACAAACTAGAATATCACCAATGAATATACATATATGTTGGTTGTAAAGAAAGCTGATGAAGATTGATAACTGTTGTAGTGTGATAGAGCTCTCAACTGAATTGCCAAAAGCAATGGCATATCCAAGGATAAACGGATATATAAGGTAAAAATCAGTTACCTATTATCACCTGAAAAGGCACCACTTGGGTCCTCAAGTCATCCCAGGCATGCACTTTATAATTAAGTTGTAACATTTAATACTAATATATGAGTGAACCAAAATACAGTCTTGCAATCGACATGCAGGGGCCTTGGCCAAAGGTGCGTGTTGTTGAGAAATCAAGTGCTAGATAGTTTAATGCTTGATTCCTCTTTCTTGATAATTACTTGTGAATGTTAGCTATCTTCTTATTACTTTTATGTTCTCTTCATCCAGCAATTGTATGAATGTTCAAATCATAAAGATCACAAAGAGACAAAGAACACCAGAAATTAGGCTCCCAGCCAAGACAAAACCCCACAAGAGGGAAAATCCAACAATCCTTTTCTTATAGAATCAGATCAAAATGAGATATCCAAGACCCAAGACCAAGACCAAAACAGCCACAAAGATTCCAAGTCAACCCTCCAAGTCTCCTCCAACAAGTCAAAGTCAATGAAAGTCAACACTGGTCAAATTCTCTGAAATCTGGTCAAAATTGCAGAATTTTCAGACCTGCAGTGTAGGCTGAATTTCAGCCCTGTAATTGCCTCAGAAATGCCACAATCTTCGCATGTGTGAGCAGAAACAAGGTAGAAAAACTTGATTTTCTCTCTCCTTTGACTTCCTTCTTTTTCCTCTTATCTTGGCTCTCTTTCTTCTTGATTAGGCACAGAAATCGATGATTGATGTGATGTGCGAGTGAATGAATCCAAGAGGCCGAGTTGACTCTTATATATAGCTGTCCAGGAGGGTCGAATACCTGCCACATAGGCCAACTTGTCCAAGGAGTGCCAACTTGGTCTTTGTTTGACTCTTTGACTCAATAAAAATTATCTTTATTTCCTTTCAAAAGTCCAAATGGGACTTGACTCAAATACTTTTCTTTCGACTCAATAAATTCTTTTTGACTCTTTTAACTCTATAAGCATGAAGAACATGCGTTGACCAAAAATAATAATAATGAATATGATACGTATTACATTATGAAGACCGACACTAGTTACCTTTTCAACACATGCATCATCAATCTGGAGTCAACACACATCCGGGGATGAGAGAAGTGGTCACACAAAAATCCCCTTCGTACATAAACAAAGATGCCTATCATGTTCAGTTTGGCTCCAATGTGAAGAGTATGTATATCTTTCATAAAACTGACATTTGTGACTGAAATTTGAATAGCCAAAAGAAATCTAACTGCAGAAACTTCCAGCAAGCAGTTCCATATCCTTGGTCTCACATGCCAACAGTAAGATTCACCATCCAAGTGTTTACTAGTTAAAGCAGTATTTTAAAACTTCAGTTCGTTAATCTCATAAGGAAGCATCATGCATGCTCTTATCAGTGCTCCAAGTTATCTAAATTCTCTAATATTTATCTATAAGTAGAAATCCATTTCAGAATACCACAACCAATTATACTTCAGTAGACACATCTGCCATGGAAAACTTTAATCTATGGCTAGATTGCGGGTTCAGATTCCTGTTACTGGCATTAGAATACTTGTTTTCTCCTTGCAGATTAAGTTTGGCAGGATAAAACCTAGACTGGGAAAATTAAGGGTGTCATGTAGAGCTCAAATAAAATTTTGAATGATGAAAATTACTATACAGGGCAACATCATGTGATCTAATGGCGAAGCAGTTGGAAGCACTCAATATATATTAGAAGTCCATGAACTGTTATCAACTAGTGCCTAGATCTGCTAAGCTATTCTAGCTACTAGATGTAGGAAGCTACCCACTGGTGCCAAGCCATAAATAAATAACTCCATTAAAAACGTTGATTGTGTTTATGAAAGGTAAACACTGAGTATATTTAATTGCCTAGCATGCTCCCAACATTGAAGCCATTAGAAATAATATTGCTCATGGTATCTAACCAAAATACTATACCCACCATGCAGAATCTGAATCATGTCCTTTGAGGTTTTTGCACTTTAAAGTTTGCCAAAATATAAGTTGCTTCATGGGATTTTGACTTATACTATTTCTTATTTATTTCTGGAGGTATAAGAAAATCTTAGCAGCATGGAAAGAAGCCAAACCACCCCCGAGTAATGCTGAAGAAGCAGCAATACTTATTGCAATAACATTGCAAAGACATCGTAAGGCCGAAGTAGAGGTATATATCTTACAGTTTCAAGCCATTAGTCCTTCATTTTCTTTATGTTCTCTTTCTCCAGTGTAAATTAAGCACAGATCCTAACATTTTGTAGGGCCTGTTATCATTTTATGGGCTTCCATACCCTACTGCGGTGCCAGAAAGGGTTGCACAGAAACGGCCAGGCGATGTACCGAAGTTTGAGCTGTATACTCTTCCAGTGAGATGTTAATACAGTCATTGTCAATTTATTAATGTTGCTCTTCCTTTCCCTATTATTTCCTTGTACACTTATCGTGAATCTGTACAGGTAAATGCCAAAGATGTTGGAGATGGTGATGGCCTCACTGTATATGTGGATACACGGAATCCTACAGAGTCAGCGGATGTCCCTATCTCGGTGCAGGAGGCAACTATTCAAAGGCGCGAAGCTCGTGCAAGACGGGATTATGAGATAGCTGACGCATTAAAGAAATGCATTTCCAATGAAGGATATTGGTTTGTTTTTCCTCTGTTAGAAACTCACATATTTTACACTTGAAGTTTGAGTTGCTTCCATTATTCCACTTCCTGTTTTGTTCCGGATATTAATGTATACTTTTAGGAACTCCAATTACACTTAGAGAAGCCAGGTGCCTAACACACACCAGCTATATCCATTTTAACTTTAAAGCTTTTCAATCAAATTCTCTTTGATCCTTCTCAGTGTTTATTTTTTCTGTTGGCGGACTCATAAGGAGGTATGAACTTCGAAACTCAAGGAACATAGCATTTTATTATCAAGGCATAAACCTCGAAAGACTATTCCATGGACTTACCTTTCTTAAGAAAATGTAATTATTATATCTGGAGTTAAGATGAATCTATATTGTAATTTAAACCTATTTAAATTTCAAGATGCATATAATGTTACAGAGTAAAATAATTTGCAAGCTTGGTTATCTAAATCTGCATTTCATTTTACATTTTGATCTAGATAGGTCTGTCCACATTCTATACACTCAAGGCACTGGGCACACTCGAAGAGTTATAAATCACCTTCACCTCCATCCAGGCTGTAGAATGTAACTCACTTATTTATGTACTTGTAACCAGAGTAAAAAGCACCTTGCTTATCTTGGTGCAATCTTAATGGCAAATGTGGACACCATGATTAAAACGTGTAAACGAACATCACTGTTAAAATTTTCAATTTAAAATTCTCTGAAAATGCCAAGAACAGAAGTCCTGGTTGAGAATTACATTGATTTTTAGCGACGAAAAACAATGCCACAGTGAGGTCAAATCTGTGTTTTTTTCATTTACAGGATATTCGATGATGGAGATATACTTGCGCACATATATCGAATTCGGCTGAGGTTGAAAATATAAGTAGAATTTCTGGGTTTTTTGTCTATAACTTTGCTGATGCAATGCTTTCAAAGATTAATAGATCTGGTGGTGAAATTTTGAAGTCCTACAGAACTGTTTAAAATTGCAGAGGAGTTGATGCACCAGAGCTCAAAATGCCTTACGGGGAGGAGGCAAAACAGGCATTGCTCAGTCTGGTACAGGGGGAACAATTGCGAGTCGTTGTCTATGGCAACGACCAATATGATCGGTTGGTGGGAGATATTTACAGCAAAGGCGTTTTTATTCAGGTGAATTTCGGCATTACTATGGGCCAATAATTGGATTTCGGGAAAAGGCTTACAATTTTATTTACGCAGAACCATTTGCATTCGATCTTGTCAGGAAGTTCTTTTAAAGAAAGGATGTGCGTGGCACTACAAAAAGTATGATCAGCGTCCAGAGTTTGCCATGGTAAGAATCTGTGATCCTGATCCTGGCCTATATCAATTGTAGGGAATCAGGATTGGTTAGCATTAATTAGCATCCCATTTCTAATTGAATAATGTTATGCATGAATTTTTGGATGACTCAGTGGGAGAAAGAGGCCCGTGCTGCCCGTGTTGGATTATGGGCTTCATCCAATCCTCAGAAACCTTGGGAGTGGAGGAAAACGCACAAAGAAATGCAAAACAATTTAAGGAGGGGTAAACAATGAAGTTTTAAGGTTTCAATTTTTAGTGCGGCTTGTGGACAGTCTTAATAGGGCTGCTGTATTTTTACAGATAATTTATTTATGATCATCGACTTGTTTTTTCAAGTCCTTGAGTATTGGGAACATTGGCATGGATTTCAACATTAACCAAAAATGAAAGTGAATGATTATTGTGTGGATAATTTTTCTAAGGATAATTGTGCGGATATGTTATTTAAGGAAGTTTTGCTATTAGATGTTGGGTTAGTTTTTATCTTACATATGTTTATTGATGATGTGTTGTCTATTTCGTTTTTAAACTATTTGATCATGTTTAAAGGGTTAGTTTCCATCTCACAGATGTTATGATGTTATGTTTATTGATGATGAGTTGTCTATTTTGTTTTTAATCTATTTGATTAGGTTTAAATAAGAATTAGGTAAACTTCAAAATATATTTAAAGTCTAAGATATATCTGAAATTTTGTTCTCAACCCAATTTTTAAGTTATCTAGTGTGCTGCTGTGCAGCCAAAAAGATAGTACTTTTTTATTTCCTCAAAAATATAAAAAATTATGTTTTTTTGGAAAATAAAACAAAAATTCTTCTCGGACATGCATACTAATAAGATATCAATATAAAAAAAAAATTTAATGGTTCTTTTAATGCTTTTAGAATTTAAAATGGATGATTCTTGCGAAGATTTGCATTCTATAAGACATCCATATGATTTTTTCCCGCCCATTTTTTTCAAAATAGTTCTCTTAATACGTTTAGAATTTAAAATGAAATCAATCCAGTATTCAATCATTTCATGTGAATAAATTCTTTAACATGATTTTAGTAAAGTGATTGGACAAAACTTGTATTCTTGATTTGATTAAAGACTTACCTTGAAATTAAAAGTGAACCAACCATTATTTAATCATTATAATTTTGCAGAACTTGTAGCCTTTGTTGAGAAATCTAGAGGCAACTAGATTAGGTGATTTCTCTTACTTTGATAAGTGCTTGTGATGTATTTTTACTTAACTTAGCTAGCTTCTTCTTTCTCTTGATTATATTTAGTGTTCTTATCATCAAACAACTACCAAAACAATGAAACAAGAAGACACAAGATATAGACTATCAATCAAGGCCAAAACCTCTCCACTTGAGAGGAAAACCCACAAGAATTCTTCTCTTCTTATAGAATCTTCAAATGACGAATTCCAAGACCTAAGACCCTTGACAAAGACCCTTCCAAGACCAAATCAACCTTTTTTCTCGATGAGATTTCTTTCCAGCAATTTCGATCCTAGCAACTTCGACCCCAACGATTTCTTTTGCAACTTCAACCCAGTAGTTTTTGCAACTTCCACCCAACAGTTTCTTCTGCAACTTTGATCCCAACAACTATCTAGCACTTTGACTTGCCCAACAACTTTCCATCACTTTGACTTGCCCAACAACTTTCTAGCTCTTCGACTTGCTCAACAACTTTCCAACACTTCGATTTGCCCAACAACTTTCTAGCCCTTCGACTTGCCCAATAACTTTAGAAACCCTAACACAAGAGAGAGAGAAGCCCAAAAACTTTGATCTTGCTTTTCTTCTTCTTTCATCCTTTTCCAGCTTCAACCTTGAGGAGATCAAACTTGCTTGCTTGTGTCCAAATGAGGTAGAGTTCCTTCTTATTCATAGGCTTTTTAGGGTTACGAATTGTTTCCTTGAGGCCGACTTGCTTGAGGCTCCATGACAAGGTCTTGGAGGATCTTTGACTCTAATTTGACTCAAATAATTTTTTCTTTACAATATGTAACACACACGAAAGGGTCTTTCATACATGACAAAAATCTTGTGACTTATTGACTCAAAGACAAGACCTAGAAGCACTCAATGGGTGTAGATTTTCCTGTAGATTCACAAGCTCATGCAATGTGCTAAAGTAAGAAACAAGAATCTACCTTTACTCTTTACAACTGAAGAACATAAAGATTGAGCAAAGTAATAATCGACAAGAGGAAGAGAATCAAATACACATAACACAATAAATATCAAGGGAAAACCACATCTCAAAACCCCACTATTTGTATTGCATATATCGGAAAATCAAGATGAGATTGCAATGCTTGTTCTCACAAGAACAATCCCAGCACTCAATAAAATCAATCTCCAGCTCACAAGCAAGCGCTAGGCCAACACTTAGCCAATTCACAAGCTCTCCAAGTCCCTATTTCCTTGCACAATTCTTATGGCTGATTAACCCATCTTAAAGGGAAATCAATGCACTCAAAACTGCACAATCCCTTCAAGGATCAGTTCCTGATTGCATGCACTATCAGTGCAACTCAGAAAAATCTAAAACAAATAGTAAATTGTCCCTGCATTCTAGTCTCAACTGGCACTTTCTTAGAATTGACATGTGTGAGTTTTTGATGAGGGAATCTACAGTGAACTGGAGTAGCACTAGTTGAGTGCACTAATCCATCAATTGATTGTTAACTTCCTCAAACAATTTGGAATTAATTTCACTGGAGTTAACTCAGTAAACCGAGTTAACTAATTACAACTCTTACTTAACTCATCCTAGACCCCTATAATATAGGGGTGACATATACATGACTTCTGAAAGACTTCCAACTCGAAATTCTGAAGCTAATTAAATTTAATAAACTTAATTAACTATTTACAAGCTGCAATGAGAATATAATTCGATTTTAATTCACAGTTTAACTCGATGACAAATTAAACTAGAATTTCTTGTTGCCATTTTTCAATAGTGGGTGCTTGACCAAAAACAAATTTCCCTTGAGCATAAAACCCATACCTCAAGAATGACAATAATAAATTTATTCTCTTTACAATAAATGCATAAAATCATGTTTACATGTCATTATGAAGATCGAACCTAGTTACATATTTCAACACTCCCTCTTAACTAGGGAGGTATTTATAGTCCATACCAGGTACGTGGATATTCTCAATCTAAAAAATTCTCATAAGAAGACTCCGATTGGTAAGCCATCTCTTTGCATCATACCAACCAACATTGTGACATAGCAAGGCCTTAACTAACAACTATATCTCTCCACAAGATCATAGCACAATGCTGGTGAGACCAATGATTGATAGACACCATCATCATTGTCTCTCAAGGCACATACCCCACCCGAGTGTTCACGGGGTATGTCCTTCTAGGACAATTCCTATCTTGGAATGATACATCCTCAAGGAATTTCCTCTTAGACTACTCTTATCTTGGATGCCCTACCTTATCCTCAAAGAGTATCGGATTCCAAATACTTACCTAATCATCCATTCTTTCTTCACGAAGTGAAAACAAGAATGATGTGTCTATCTCTCTCTCTCTCAACTAGGGGAGATATGCTCATTCCTATAAAGGAATTTACCAAAGCTCCCTTTTATCCAGGAACTTGTCCAAACTCCCTCTTAACTAGAGACTTGTTTCTAGCAACTCTCTGCTTTTTGGTGGAGATCATGGTACCTTTAGTTGCTTGTAGAGCTTCTCCTTTTGATGTCATGAATTTCATTTTCATCATTATGGAGCCTTCATCTTCTATTTCTTCTTCGTAGGGCATTGACCATCCATCACTTTCCTTCAACAAACCATATGATTAAACCAATAGTCATGTCATCCTTCTTTTCATTGGAAAGTAATCTTCTAATCCACATCTGACTTTTCTTCATACAACTACCTCTTCCAAGTCATGCTTCCTTCAGGATCTTCCATCCAACCATATGTGTGCTAGTTGTAGGTGATGTTGAGAAATCAATGCTAGTAGTAATTAGGGTTTGATTCCTCTTCTTTGATAATTACTTGTGAGTTATGCTGGCTTCTTTTACTTTATTATATTATGTTTCATTAGGCAATTACCAATATATGTGTATATGAAGATGACAAGAACAAGAGACACAAGATGTAGGTGGACAACTAGGAAAAAAACCCCTCTGAGGGGAAAACCCAGTCAGAACTCTTCCTTCAGTGGATTCAAAGACAAGATGAGATAGTCCAAGGCTCTTTTAACCTAGATACAAACTTCTCCCAATCACCAAGACAACCCTTCCTTCTTCTCCAAGTGATGTTCTCCCAGAAACAACTTTGACCTAAAATTTTGATCTGGTAGCAGTAGAATCTCGGCCTCCCCAACCACAGAACTTTGACTCCAACAATAGCCCAGTAACTTCGTACGTGTGAGAGAAAGATATCCCAACAAGTTCAACTTTTTCTTCCTCTACAATCTTCTTCCTTCTCTTGGAATTTCGCACTTTTTATTGCCTCTCTTTCTTTTGTATCGAACTTGTTGACTGAGTGAGCAAATTGATCGAGTTGCCTATCTATATATAACCTCTTTTGTGGGTCGAATTTTCTTAATGTAGGTTGATTTCATCATCATAGAGCTGACTTGGTGTGGAGGTGCCAAATGACCTATTTGACTAAAAAAAAAAACTTTTTACATGATACAAAATCCCAAGAAGGGTCTAATAAAATTGACAATGACTTTATTGACTCAATATAAAACTTAGAAGCCTGCAACGGAGGCTTTGACCTATAAACACGATGACCCAAGTATGAAACCCATGCTTTAATAAGTCATAATAAAATTTCTTTTGATAAATAAATTACATTATACAATTATGAGGACCGAACCTAGTTACATTCTTCAACAGGTGAAATCTACAACTTGTTTTCAGTAGCCCTGTATTAACCCATCCAAATGTTGTTCAAAAATAAAAAATTAGCATCAAATCAAAGTACCCTTTTGTGATAGTCTGTCATCATGATATCTGCCTCTTGTAACATCAACAACCTGCACATTCATAAACACATCTCCAAGATTTTCAATGTCAAGGGTCTCCTTTCTTTACAGACCTTATCAGGGCCTTTATACCTTTTCTTATGGAGATGTCATAACCAATTATCCAAGTAATCATATATTGATTTCCTTTTCTTATAGTTGCATCTTTCATAATATCTTCTTCTTTTTGTCACATATTGCTCTTTGGTAACCACCTTGATCTGGATTTGATCATTATATTGTTTTTCATCCATCTCAGTGCATTTGAAGTAGAAAAAATGGTGGAATAAGCTCACGGGACTGTTTTTACTAGCGGGACCCAATGTGGCAAAACAAGGTCTAAAGCCTTCTGGGAGCGTTTTAAGGCATCAAACAAAGTTTTTTGGGGGTAAAAATTTTCCGCTTTATCACAACACCATTTCATGTTATTCTACACACAAAGATCTTTCCAACAACACAAGAAGCTCGTCAATTAGAGTTTGTATGCAAAAGTTATGCCACTCAAAAGTTGACCTTCATGTTTTCACACCTATAGTTTGGGAGGATGCCGCGTCAGCCCCCTTTATTCATTGAAAGGGGCTAGCCACATGATTATGATATAAAAGACATTAGAAGTTTATATTGTAACTCTAGTTAAGAGTTGATGTAGTTAAAATTAACCACTAGTAGGTTATCGGGTTGTGTTATAAGTGCGGCACTAGAAGGAAGAGGCATTCCATTCTTTCGAGAGCATTTTGTTCCATAGTTGAGCGAAGATAGCCAGGAGAGATAGGAGGTAGAACACACATAAAGGATTTGTACATTGTAGCATCCCACAGGCCACAAGCATTACTTCTTTGTACATACAGCCATATTTACAGACAAAGAAAGAGAGTGAAGCAGCCTCACTTTCCAGCTGAGTTTTTCTCCTCAAAGGGTTTCCCAGAGAGCATATCTTGTGTCTTATGTGTGTGTGAGAGCTTATTTTGTCGTTCTCTACTTTTCTGCATAATTTTTATTCGCATGTATGCACTAATTTCAATTAAGCTTATAGATCTTAAAGTTTAATGAATATGTAATAATTGTAGAACTTCATATTTATAATATAATATTGTCATATCTATTGTGACGAACTGTCCAATGGAATATCCACGACAATTTACGAATCACACCTCATATTCCATATGAGGACATATTATGTTGATTTCACCTTGTCAATATGTAAACCATGCCTTCATGCATCTTTCCAAAGGAAGAGATTCTTTTTCTTTGATCATGCTCATGAGGTAGAACATTCACCCTTGTTATCTACAACTATATGATGACATGACTTAAATCTATATACATATGCATGCCTCTTTTCTTCTTTTTGTCATCTAGAATTCCTTCGGCAACTTCATTTCCTTAATTGAAAGTGCTTCAACCATCTTGACATGTTGCACTCCTTTGTGATCATACCATCATCCTTCTAAACAATGGATTCCACAAAAGGTGAAATGATCAGCGAAATACTTGCTTCTTCCAAGAGAGGTGAACCTTCTAATGAAGATTCCAACAAAAGATCTTGATTATCCTCATCCTGCAGATGCTCCTAATGATGATGATGTATGATGAAATCTATGCTAGATGACTTTCTTCTACCCATAAGTACTACTTATGCTTTCAATGAGGTTACCAAGAGCTACTTCCTTTCAAGCTTCCATATTGATGACATGAGCTCTTGCTTCAATCGTATGATGCCATCTCCTAATATGATGCATCCTGTCATTCTTGCGATGCTTCTTATCCTCATAGCAATCCTTGACCATGGTAGAGGTCTTTTCACCTCCTACTTCTTCTTGTTACGAAAACCTTAATAGTGAAAATCTATCCCTTCTTTCTTGGATTTCTTCTCATCAAGTTCTTCTATTTCTTCGGCGATATGGGCTTCAATTCTTTTTTTTCCCTTTTATTGTTGTCCTTCGTCAGTTTAGGACAATTTCTCTTGTAGTGCCCATATTCTTGACAACCATAACATTGGATCTTTGACATATCGATCTTCTTTTTTTTCTCATACTTTCCTTTTCTTTTAGCCATGGCAACAAACGCTTGAACTTGTTCGCTTGGTTCTTGTTAGCTCCGCTATGTAATTCCACATTTGAGGGTCAAATGCAGGCCTGATCGGGTTGTTTTTTCTCATAGAAGATTTGCACCAGCAATCATTCTTATTCTCCTTCACTCTGTTTATACTCTCATAGCCCTCGTCATCTTCGTTATCCTCCAAGGCCCGGCATAAGCCCTCTTTTCCGTCAAGCCCCTCGGCGCTAAGGTTTTAACCCATATAACCGCGCGTTTCCACATAGTCCTTCCCTGTCACATCAATTAATATATAAAAAATAAAAAATAAAGAAGAAGAGCACATGAATTCAAACCCCGTCGTCCGATCGTTCCTGCCATATGATCCGACGTTATCCGCTCCTCCCACGCCCGCGAACCACCCGCGCGTTAACTCGCGAGGAAAGCGGTTTTCCCCTTGTCACATCCGCCACGCGTCGTGCAATGAACGTGATCGCTGGCCTGTGTACGATTACGTCCCGACCCTTGGAAGCGGTGCGAGCATTACTGCTTACCGCTTCATCCCTGCTCTTCCCGCCCGATAAGCTTTGTTCATCTTCCATGTCTAGCGACCGTTGGATCTTCCCATGTTTAATCCAACGGCCCTCGTCTATCCTAATCCCATATATCCCCATAGCCTTTGCAAAACGATCCCTGCCATCGATCACCGCGATCCAATGGTTGATATCCTTCCTCCACCATGCAGTCTTCACATCTAAAGCCTGTACCGTGCATCTGAAGGACAAAGGTGGCCAGTGTTCAGTACTCCGAGCAGTTACTCCTCAACAACTGCATTTAAGAGAAATATGGCCGGAGGACGAGAAGGACAAACCTCAAGCAGGCAAACGCAACCAACAGTTATGGAATTTGATACATATTACACTCCACCTGATCAAGAAGTACAACATAGTATCAAAAAAGATCAATTTTGTTCATTAAAGCCAGCAGGTCATAACAGAGACTCCATTAGAAAATTAAAGCGGTTGGTGGTCAATTATGACCCCTCCACGCATAGAACAACATAATATCTTTGTAATCAAACTCTATATATACCCAAAAACACAATGTAATCAGGGTTGATGGTTCTGGTTTTGATGTAAGGTTCAACTTCTGGAGACTGTAACTACTTTGACACTTGCAGCGTCTGGTCTTCATTTTCAGCTAATACAAGCTTCTTTTGCTGTTAATTGCTCACTTTCCACTTCTTCTTTGTTCTAGGTTGTGCCTGTTATACAGTTTCATGTGCTCTTGATATTTAGCATTCGATGGGTTGTCATCCCACCTCTGTGTTAGAATCTCGTATGTATCATTGAATGTGTTATGCAGATTCCTGTTTATTTAGTGCCAGAGAGCTGTCATCCTGTCTGTGCATCAGAAAATAGATTTACAGACCTTTCTACTGGTTGCAGCTAGCCATCACCGGGTTCTGTGCATCTGCTGGTGTGATTAGTATTCTCCATGTTCACCTAATCCTAAAACTGTGAGTAATTGGTGGTCTAAAGCCTTGTAGTCTGGGGGTGTTCACCCATGTCTGGACTTAAGCATAGTAGAAGTGGTTATCTGGCTTGAACAAGCATCATTCCTTCCATTCATCCATTTCCAACATTTTTTTGAGTTTGTAATGTTCCCGAGCATCTCCAAGATACAACCTAGGAGATTTTTTTGGGGTGACAACATTAATTGGCGCCGTTGCGGGGGAGAGGAGATTGAAGCTCAGCTTCCCTGGGAGAATGACACAGTTCCAGATTTTGATGATAGACAAAGTTTGGGCACATTTCTGGTTGTAATCATCTATCTGGCGACTCTACTGGAGAACCAACCTGGTGGCGACTCCACGTTTCAGTTCTGGCTCAGTTTGTGAGGCATACCCGGAGAAATCCTCAGAAATCATCAGTTGAACCAGTGCCTGACCCTGAGAAGATTGTCAAGTCGAAGAAAACTTCACCAGAAGGAGCATTAGGATAAGGGAAGCCTAAGAAATCTTATGTATATCTGCAAGAGGAGGCTATAGTTGAGAATGTATCATTTGAAGATATAGAGCCTAGTATTGCTAGTGAGAAAATTCCTTCAGAGATTCATACAACTCCTTTTTCATTTAGTTCCCCTTTGGATCTGAGTCCAAAGAAAGCCTCCCATACAGTCCATCACATCCCCTTGTCCTTCTCATCTATTCCATTGCTCCCCACTATACAATCTACCAGTATCCTTCCACCTACCCCAGTCATGGCAGGCCAGCAAGCTCCCACCAAGATGGAAAGAATCATCGCTGCTAGGTATGGACCCCTAGTTTTCCTTGTTCCTTTAAATGCCATGCCTGCAGGAGAGTATCAGAAATACATGCCTAAGTTCACGGGTACAGATGGGGTAACTGCTGAAGAACACCTTAAATCTTCTTATAGTTATGCTGATAGCCTGGACATTAGTGAAAATGATGTGTGGATGAGAGTTTTTGTACAGAGCCTCGATGGAGAGGCTAGAAAATGGTTCAGAGAATTGACCCCTAGATCTATTGTTGACATTGAAGCATTAGATGATGCATTTTTTAAACACTGGGGAGATAAGAAAGATTTGCTATATTATCATACTGAGTTTGGTAATCTAAAGAGGGAAAATGGGGAATCCTTGCCTGATTTTAATAAGAGATTTAATCGTATGTATAGTAAGATACCAACTGAGGTAAAGCCAACCCCTACCTCTGCCAAACTCACCTATGCCAATGCTTTTGACTCTGATTTCTGCTTTGTTGAGAGAAAGAAGATGTGCCACTCTGGCAGAAATGCAAGATGCAGCCCTAGAAGTAGAATCTAATATCATGACTGCAGAAAAACTCAAAATTCATGCTGACAGAAGGAGGCAGAGAGGTGAGGCTTCTTCTTCCTCTGCTTCATATTCAGAGCCTAAATTAGATAAAATGACTATAATGATAGAGTCATTGGCTGCTAAGATATCTAAGCTGAAGATTGAGCAGAACTCAGGAAAGATAAGGCAGCAGAACACATTTGCTCCTAGAAACCCAAATCCGTTCAGAAAAGCAAATGAGCAAATGCAAATCGTTCAGAGGGGTAAAGAACCAAATGAAGAACAGAAAGTTAAAGCTCCTTTTTAGACTGTAGTCATGGAGGAGGAACAATTTGAAGAGGAGGATGAAATCCATTGCATGAAAGATAAAGGCAGTGCTGCCTTTTTGACATTGGCTGCATATGAAGAATCACTGCTGCAGGACCAAACCAGTCAAGAGTGGGACAGAGGGGCTGTTCTGCAGACTAGTGAACAGCAAAGATACAATCTGAGGTCGCATGCAAATAATGTCAAGGAGAATCTTGCTCAAAGAGTTGTTGTCCAAACAGAATCACAAAATAGCAAACAAAGAAGACCAGCAGTTGATCCAGTCATCCTCAAAGCACCAGTTCAGGAGGTAAGAGGTTCTTACAAATCACCTTCCCCTTTCAGCTTTGAAACAGAAGTCCAGAAGTTAAAAATATATGTGCCTCTGTCAGAAATTGTAAAGAGTGAAGTGTTTAGAAAGCCTATCCTTGAAGCCCTTGAGCTGAAAGCCACACAGACCTCCACTGACTCTGTCAATTTGCAAGATGACAAGCCTGCAGTTGTGCTAAGCCCCATGACTGAACCTGCTGATGATAATTCTCCATCTTTTTATGTCTCCTTGACCATTCATGATAAAATCCTCCACAATTGCCTGCTAGACACAGGGGCTAGCCACAATCTGATGCCAAAAGCTGTCATGGAAGAGTTAGGCCTTGATATCACCAGACCATATCATGATTTATTCTCTTTTGATTCAACGAAAGTGAAATGCTTAGGATTGATCAAAGATTTAGCCATTACCCTAACTCAGCTGCCCATGAAGAGCATGGTAATGGACATTGTGGTAGCAGATGTCCCTCCTAAGTTTGGCATGTTGTTGTCTAGAGGATGGATCAAGAGACTAGGTGGAACATTACAAAATGATTTAGCTTATGCCACTATCCCAGTTTTTGGGGGAGAGAGCAGGAGATTATACAGAGAAGCACAACTGGCATACATCATCAGTGATGAGAAGAACCCGTCCAATCATCCTATTTATGTTGTGGACACTGATTTTGGAGCATGTATTCTCCAAATAGAAGAGTCTCAGAAGGCCTCAATGTAGATCAGGAAACCAATAGTTCAGGCCGAGGAAGAGCAAAGAAGTCAAGTTTGGGAGATGTTCTTTGATGGAGCATGTTCCAGGGAGACTGTTGGAGCAGGGGTGGTGCTGATATCTCCAAAACAAGAAAGCACATAGCTGTCTTTTAAGCTGGCTTTCCAAATCACAAACAATATAGCAGAGTATGAGGCTATGGTATTGGGCCTTAACACAGCAAAAGACAGAGCAATCAAGAACATAAAGGTGTTTGGAGACGTTGATCTAATTATTCAGCAAATAAACAAAACCTTTCAAGCAAAGCACCCAAGGCTGAAAGCATACAGAGATGAGGTATGGAGACTTAAAGATTATTTTGATAGTTTTTGTATCTCATACATCCCTAGAGCCAAAAATCAACTTGTTGATTCCGTTGTTGTGTCTGCTAGCATGTTTATCCCTCCCATGCTTCCCAAACTAGTTTATGAAGTCCAAATGAAATAGAGACCATCATTGCCTAATAATGTCCAGCATTGGAAATTTTTTGAAGATGATGATGAAGTGAATAGATTCTTGCAGGTCATTGATGAATTTTCTGAAATGCAAATTGACCAAAAGAATGAAGCCTTGGAAGAAAGCCCCCAATCCCAGCTTAGAAATAAATTTGGCAAAGATAGCATTGTCCAACTGCCCAACAATCATATACCTAAGGGTTTAATAACTCTGGAAAGATTGTTTGACTAGAATGATGTGCCTTACAAGGCTGCTCAAAAAGAAGATCAATCTGTAGTCTGTAAGCATAATATAGGGAGTCCTGGTCAGCCAAGATATATAAATCTATCTACCCCTCTGTCTGTTGACCAAAGTACTAAATACTGCAATTTAATGAAGCAATTTGCTGATGTCTTTGCCTGGGAATATAGTGACCTGAAAACATATGACAAGAAGATCATCCAGCATAAAATTCCTCTAGAAAAAGACACCATCCCTTTAAAGCAGAAACTGAGACCAATAAACCCCTTGCTCCTTCCTCTGATTGAAAAAGAAATCAAGAAACTTTTGGCTGCCAAAATCATAGTCCCTCTCAGATATTCAAAATGGGTAGCCAACCTAGTCGTGGTGAGGAAGAAAAGTGGGGAAATCAGACTCTGTGTTGATTTTAGAAATTTAAATAAATTCTCTAAGAAAGACAAATGTCCTCTACCCAAGATGGAGCATTTGTTGCAGAAGGTCTCAGGAGCCAAAGTGATGTCTTTCCTAGATGGATTTTCAGGGTTTAATAAGCGTGTTGTACATCCAGATGACCAAGAGAAGACTGCATTCACCACTCCTTGGGGCACTTTTATGTATGCCAAGATGCCTTTTGGGTTGATGAATGTTGGAGCCACCTTTCAGAGAGCTATGGATATAGCATTTGTGGGAGAGAAGGATAAATTTGTCCTTATCTACCTTGATGATATAACAGTATACTCCAGCAGCCATCAAGATCACTTGCAACATTTGAAGAAAGTGCTCCTGAAGTGTAGAAGGTTTGGGATTTCAGTCAATCCCAAAAAGTCACAATTTGCTTTAGAAGTAGGCAAGCTGTTAGGTCATGTTGTTTCTACTGCAGGTGTCTGAATTGACCCAGAAAGAGTAAAAGCAATACAGACTTTGTCTGTCCCGAGATCAAAGAAAGACATCCAGTCCTTTCTGGGCAAAATAAACTTTGTGAGGAGGTTTATCCCAAATTTTGCAGAACTGGTGAAGCATATTACCTCCATGTTGAGAAAGGGGTCAGAGATCAAATGGACTGATGCAGCAAGAAAATCATTTGACTCCATTAAAAAAGCTATTATGGAGGCTCCTACTTTAATTAGTCCAGACTACAGCAAGGAGTTCCATATATTTTCATTTGCCTCTAAAGACACCCTTGCAGCAGTTTTATTGCAAGAAGAAGAAGAAGGCTCAGAGCATCTAGTGGCATTTTTCAGCAAAACCTTAAGGGATGTTGAGCTGAGATATGACATCATTGAGAAACAAGCATATGCTCTTATCAAATCTTTGAAAGCTTTTAAAGTTTACATTCTGCATTCCAAGATAATTGCACATGTATCCTCTACTACAATAAAAGATGTCTTAACACAACCTGATGCTGATGGAAGAAGGGCTAAATGGATTGCAAAGATGATTGAATTTAATATAGAACTAAAGCCCACCAAGCTTGTCATAGGTCAGGGTCTTGCCAGACTATTAGCTGAAGAAAATTACAGAACATTGAACATAAACCTCATGAGCTCGAATTCAGAAAATGGCCCAATAGAAGAAGAGGGAGCAGCTGAACCAGAGAAAAAGCAGTCAGTGGCAAAAAATCTAGCTTTTTGTGATTAGTATTCTGCAATAGTTAAGTTCTTGTTGATGCTGGAAATCCCTCCAGGCTCAAGCACAAGTCAAGCTAGAACTATTAAGCTTAGGGCAGCTAAATATTGCATTAATGAAAATCTGCTCTATTGGAGGGACCCATTTAGAATGCTTTTGAGGTGTCTGGACAAAGAACAGTCAATGGAAGTTATGCAACAGTTTCATTCCAGCATGTGTGGAGGGCACCATTATTGGAAGACTACAACCCCTAAAATCCTCAGAGCTAGATATTATTGGCCCTCCTTATTTTCTGATGTATTTTCATTTGTTAAATCTTGTGACAGGTGCCAAAGATTTGAAGGGAAACAACAGTTGAAGTCCCTGCCCTTAAAACTAATACATGCAAAAGGGCCTTTTCAGCAATGGGGCTTGGATTTCAATGGTGAGATCAATCCACATTCCAGTGGCCAGCACAGATGGATATTAGTAGCCACTGATTACTTCACTAAGTGGATTGAAGCAATTCCTATCAGGAATGCTGATCATAATGCGGTCATGAAGTTTTTAACAGAGCATATCTTTACCAGATTTGGTTGTCCACATAAGTTAGTCACAGATAATGCAGCAGCCTTCAGGGCAAGAGAGTTGGTGGAAATGTGTGATTCAATGGGTATTAAATAGGTTCATTCCACCTCATATTATCCTCAAGGTAATGGTCTAGCAGAATCTTCCAACAAGAGTTTAATAAGGATAATTAAGAAGCCGTTGGATGGCAACAAAAAGAATTGGGATTCTAAGCTCAAGTATGCACTGTGGGCTGACAGAGTGACCATTAAGAGATCCACAGGGAATTCTCCATTTAAGCTGGTGTATGGCACAGAGGCAGTATTTCCAATTCAGCTTACCCTCCTTGTGGCAAAGTTCCTGCAACAAGAACGGAATGAGGAAGAAGACATGGCAAAAACGATCACAGATTTAACAGAGGTACATCAAATCAGAGAACAACTGATTGAAAAGGCTGCAACACATCAGAAAAAGATCAAGGAAGCTTTTGACAAAGGGACAAAAACATATAATTTTCAAATTGGAGACTTGGTTCTGAAGTGGGATGCACTGAAAGAAAAGAAAGGCAACCATGGGAAGTTTGATGTTTTCTGGACGGGGCCTTTTATTATTTCTCAGATCCAAGAGAACAATACCTTCATGCTGAAAAGCATGGAAGGAGAGGTAGTTTTTGATAGCCCAGTTAATGGGCGTTTTCTGAAAATTTATGTGATTTAAGGTCTTTGGCCTTAAAATTGTAAATATTTTATTTTATCAGTTTTAGTGTAGGTTCAGACAGAGTCCATGCCCAATGGAGCACTAGGAATTTTTCCAATTTGATTTCATCATAATGGCATTGATCTGCGGGTTCTTGAGACCTCACAGGGAGGATCTCATCCCCAGAAGGAACTAGTGTTAGCTCTGTTATGTAATTCAACATTTGAGGGTCAAATGCAGGCCTGATCGGGTTGTTTTTGCTCATAGAAGATTTGCACCAGCCATCATTCTTATTCTCCTTCACTCTGTTTATACTCTCATAGCCCTCGTCATCTCTGTTTTCCTCCAAGGCCCGGCATAAGCCCCCTTTTCCGTCAAGCCCCTTGGCGCTAAGGTTTTAACCCATATAACTGTGCTTTTCCACATAGTCCTTCCTTGTCACATCAATTAATATATATAAAAAAAAGAGCACGTGAAGTCAAACCCCGTCGTCCGATCGTTCCTACTGTATGATCCGACATTATCTGCTCCTCCCACGCCCGCGAACTGCTCGCGCATTAACTCACGGGGAAAGCGGTTTTCCCCTTGTCACATCCGCCATGCGTCGTGCAATGAACGTGATCGCTGGCCTGTGTACGATTACCTCCCGACCCTTGGAAGCGGTGTGAGCATTATTGCTTACCGCTTCA
Source organism: Pinus taeda (assembly GCA_000404065.3). NCBI lineage: Eukaryota > Viridiplantae > Streptophyta > Pinopsida > Pinales > Pinaceae > Pinus > Pinus taeda. Next base: position 40,740 of record APFE031487947.1, on the reverse strand, counting down.
TCCCTGCTCTTCCTGCTCGATAAGCTTCGTTCATCTTCCATGTCTGGCGACCGTTGGATCTTCCCGTGTTTAATCCAACGGCCCTTGTCTATCCCGATCCCATATCTCCCCATACCCTCTGCAAAACGATCCCCGCCATTGATCACCGTGATCCAATGGCTGATATCCTTCGTCCACCATGCAGTCTTCACGTCCAAAGCCTATACCGTGCATCCGAAGGACAAAGGTGGCCAGTGTTCAGTACTCCGAGCAGTTACTCCTCAACAACTGCATTCAAGAGCAATATGGCCGGAGGACGAGAAGGACAAACCTCGAGCAGGCAAACACAACCAACAGTTATGGAATTTCATACATATTACACTCCACCTGATCAAGAAGTACAACAGAGTATCAGAAAATATAAATTTTGTTCATTAAAGCTAGCAGGTCATAACAGAGACTCCATCAGAGAATTAAAGCGGTTGGTGGTCAATTATGACCCCTCCACGCATAGAACAACAGAATATTTTTGTAATCAAACTATATATACCCAAAAACACAATGTAATCAGGGTTGATGTTCTGGTTTTGATGTAAAGTTCAACTTCTGGAGACTGTAACTACTTTGACACTTGCAGTGTTTGGTCTTCATTTTCAGCTAATACAGACTTCTTTTGTTGTTAATTGCTCACTTTCCACTTCTTCTCTGTTCTAGGTTGTGCCTGTTATACAGTTTCATGTGCTCTTGATATTTAGCATTCGAGGGGTTGTTATCCCACCTCTGTGTTAGAATCTCGTATGTATCTTTGAATGTGTTATGCAGGTTCTTGTTTATTTAGTGCCAGAAAGTTGTCATCCTGTCTGTGCATTAGAAAATAGATTTGCAGACCTTTCTATTGGTTGCAGCCGGCCATCACAAGGTTCTGTGCATCTGCTGGTGTGATCAGTGTTCTCCATGTTCACTTAATCCTAAAACTGTGAGTAATTGGTGGTCTAAAGCCTTGTAGTCTGGGGGTGTTCACCCATGTTTGGAGTTAAGCATAGTAGAAGTGGTTATCTGGCTTGAACAAGCACCATTCCTTCCATTCATCCATTTCCAACATTTTGTTGAGTTTGTAATGTTCCCGAGCATCTCCGAGATACAACCTAGGAGAGTTTCTTGGGGTGATAACAGTTCTACCTCACTTTTTTCCTTTAACCTGGTTTTTTCAATCTTACATAATGACCAAAGTTCACTGAATGGGGTGGCTTCCTTCTTTCGATAAATGCTTGATACAAGTTGCCCCATTCATCAGGTAGTGCAATGAGCACCATGGTGGTCATTTTTTTATCGGATATTTTTTCTCCCAATTCTTGTAGCTGGTCTCTTATTTCTGACACCCTCATAAGATATGAGGATATCCCTTCTTCTTTGGATATCTTCATCTTATATAGCTAGGTTCTCAAAGACATGACTTCTCCAACGATGCTTACGGAGAAAAATTCTACTAGCTTCTCATAGATTTCTTTTGATGTCTCCAACTTTGATAGATAAGGTATGAGGGGATCCTTGATGGATTCTATAAGGATCCTTTGAGCCTTTACTTCCCCTTTCATATACTTTGCTAAATCTTGAGCTTCTTCCTTTGGAGGTTAAGTGATTGAACCCTTAACAAGTCCAACGACTTCATTTTCTATGAGGATCAAATTTGTCCTCTTCTTCCATGCAAGAAAGTTTGATGACCCAACCACTTTGTTCCCCTCCTTGCAAAATGAAGTCATTTTGCTGGATCCAGAGATACATATAAAGATACATACTTGTCAAGTGAAGATACTCCTTGATGCCTTTCTTGATGATGTTGATAATAGAAGATGTCTTCCTTCAAGTATGCTTTAATAGTGATCATTGACTCAATGTTATGAATAAAATATATATAATTGTAATAATGATTAGTTAATTATAATTAGTTAAACAAAGAGGCATGTCTAAGGAGACATGACCGCTTGTGAAAGGGTGCTTACCTAGCTATATATACAGGGCCCTCACTCTCAATTGTATCATCATCATTCTTATTCATACATTTAAATATATATATTCTTGTGTCCTTCACTGGAAATCTTTATATTCCAAGTTTTCTGAAGTATTTGACTTAAAGTATTAACTTTGTTTGTTCCATTTGGTATCAAAGTCGTTCGATCCTTTGGTCGCTCAATCGCTGCACAAGAGCCTCGTTCTCCGATTCAGTTCTTTGGCCATCGAAATTCGTCAACTTCGTTGTCGTTGAAGCGTGTCGCTACAAGCTTTGCAGTTTCTCCATTTTCGCCAATTGACCCTTGGCCATTAAAAAAAAAATATTGAAAAAAAATTAAAGTTAAAAATAAATAATTAAATTATAATTATATATATATATATATATATTAACACAAATTATTAAAAAAAATAATAATATAATGAGAAAAATAGAAAAACAAATCATATATCCAATAAAAATAAACATTAAACATTATTCTACGGTCATCATCCACTTTCGTCCATCGTAAAACGTTGTAGCTATCAAATGGTCCCACGCAACTGCAAGTCCCACAATGTTGTCAATAGGTTGAAGCTGTCACTGACTGTGAAACCCTACCCTTGTCATTGTTGCAGATTGCCATCACCAGAGTGAATGCTGCCAAAACATAGTCACAGCAACTCGACGGCATATAGATGTTGCCAACCATCCCTGGTCGAGAGCTGACATACCTTAACTATCATCGTTCCCTCCCAATCACTGCATTTGCTGCACAGAATCAACAATATCCGCAAACAATACACAGCCAAGGGCAGACACAACTCTGAAGTCGGGGGAACGAATTGACAAAACACATCAACAAGCTAACAATTTGTACAACCTCTGCGTTAGTTTCCAGCATGAGTTTCTTCGTACAACCTATACACTGCAAATATTATTTAAAAAAAAACTCCAATCTGAATGGTCACCCCTATACAACATACCATTTGGTCAAAATCCATATTTATTAAAAAGTCATTGTTATATGGTGAATATATTGTCAAAATAAAATAAAATAAAAAATAGCTTTTGGAATTATAGAAATATTAAAGGGCTAAGCATAGAAAGTCAAATAAAAGTATCCATGCCATTTAAGAAAAATAATTAGTAAAGATTCATATCTCAGCTTTGAAGGAGGAATAAGGATTAATATATATATATTATATATTATATATATATATTATAATAGATATATATTATATAAAGTCAACTAAAACAATATTTAAATTGTCTTTTTGAAATACATAAGGAGTTATAAGGTTCAAACACCTTTAGAAAGGGATTTAAATGCCAAGTTATACCCTATTGTGAGACGATATTAATATTCCTTTTAAAAGAAAGAGGATTATTAGGGAAAAAATGGGGAGGGGGGGTCGGGCAAGGGAATATATTAGACAAGCAAAAAAAATGGCATCTACTTTATAATTGAAGGAAGGGAGATTTCTAGGAGCTTCACGTTGCGCTGCTCTGGTGCTATTCAAAATTAAAGGGACTCTTGCAGGAAAAGTTGGTATTATTTCTATCTCTCTCATTGAAGGGAAAAATTATATAAACTCTAATCTTGCTAACCAATTGGTGATTTTGGAGTCAAATATAATTGATAGCTTAGACTGCTTGGGTAGAAAACAATATGACATAACCGAATTACATTTAAACATTGACGATTATACTTTTATATCACAATTCTATGTTCGATTTCTATGGAATGATCAAGGTGACATTATTCTGGGATCACCATGGATGAAAACCCTAGTTTCCTTCATCCTGAATACAAAGAAGACGTTTTTGACATTTTCTTACAAAAAGAAAAAAAAAAAAAGATAACGCTACAAGATCTTACGGTGAAGCCAAATTCAGTAATACCAGATACATAAAAGATATTTCGAAAATAATTTTTCAAGAGGGTAAAAAAATACTACAAAGTATGCAAAGAGAAATTGATAAGATCACGATTGAAAAAAATGAAGAATTTCCTCGGCTGAAAGACCATAGTGAAAAATTATTGACACAAATCAACAAGCTTAAAAAGGACAAAAAGTCATTAACAATCAAGTTAGGACAACTTGCTCAAGAAGTATCAAAGTCCCCAGGCATAACAGTCCAGGTTGAAGATAAGGGAGTAGATACCAATCTAATGAATGTCACAACTCAAGAAGAAGACAAGCAAGCTGAAGAAAATACACACTTAGATGTTGTAATTCAAGCGATGAACATCCCAAGTGAAGGTTTTGTAACCAACTAAACAACATCCTCACAAGAAGAAAATCAAAAAATTTCCACACACCTAATAAGGGAAATTCGAACCAAAAAAGTTCCCTATCGACATTCGAATCATGAGAGTAGACAACTCAAACAAACTACATATTGGGTCCGTTCAGAACAGAAACAAAAAATTGATGTTCCAAAGAATATTGATGTAGCCTCAATACAATCCTATGATGACAATTCGTTACAAAATTCCTGTGATTAGAATATTCCATAGAAGATTAATCTAGGATGGTTTGATCCCTTCTACAATTTTGTTTGTCACGTAGAATATCATATCGACTTGTATCAACGAAGATGAGAGTGCTGAGACGAGAAAACATTCGAAGCCGAAAAAAGAGATCAAGCCTTTTGCATCAACAAGATTTGAGGACAAATTTTTTTTGAGGAGGAAGGCAATGTTACGAATAAAATATATATAAATAATATAAATATAAATAATTGTCATAACGATTAGTTAATTAATAATTAGTTAAACAAAGAAGCATGTCTAAGGAGACATGACCGCTTGTGAAAGATGCTTACCTGGCTATATATACAGGACCCTCACTGTCAATTATATCATCATCATTCTTATTCATACATTTAAATATACATTCTTGTATCTTTCATTGGAGATCTTTATATTCTAAGTCTTCTGGAGTATTTGACTTAAGGTACAAACTTTGTTTGTTCCACTCAAGAAGAGGGATATCATCTTGATTCCTTGATGATGATGGAAGTGCTTCTTCCTGCTTCCCTTTGGATGTAGAGGCTTCAATATCCTTCAATGTCTAGTCCTTCTTTGAGAGGAGGAAGGGTCACTGAGATATTCTTTGTGATGATGATTGAGAAATGCACAAGCTTCTCAAGATTGCTTCAAATGTAGAACCCTTCTTCAGATGGGTTAGGATTTAGAGGTCTTCTACTTATTTTTGCTTCTAGATGGTGTGATCCTTGAAATGAATAATCCTTCTTGATGCTCCTTATATTGTTCAACCCTTGTGTATCCCTTCTTGATGATTCAATGTCCTCTTTGATGTCTTGACCTTTCTTGATACTCCTTTTGATGGTCCTTCTTCACGTTGCCTTTCCTTGTCTTGTCACCTTAGCTCTGATACCACGTTGAGAAATCTAGAGGTAACTAGATTAGGTGTCTACTCTTACTTTGATAAATGTTTGTGATGCATTTTTACTTAGTTAGGTTCTTCTTTCTCTTGATTATATTTAGTGTTCTTATCATCAAACAACTACCAAAATAATGATACAAGAGGACACAAGATAAAAGGGATCAGCGAGGGCCAAAACCTCTCCACTTGAGAGAAAAACCCACAAGAATTCTTCTCTTCTTATATAATCTTCAAATGAAAAATTCCAAGACCTAAGACCCTTGACAAAGACCCTTCCAATACCAAGTCAATCTTTCTTCTTGGTGAGATTTCTTTTCAGCGATTTCGATCCCAACAACTCCGACCCCAACACTGTCTTTTGCAATTTCGACCCAACAATTTATTTTGCAACTTCGACCCAACAATTTCTTCTGCCCCCAACAACTATCCACCACTTCAAATTTCGTAGCAACTTTCCAACACTTTGACTTTCCCAAAAACTTTCCAACTCTTCGACTTGCCCAACAACTTTCCAGCACTTCAACTCGCCCAAGTAAATGGCCACAGATTGAAAGTTATACCGCTTATTGGAGCTTTATAACTGTTGGACCCTAGTTTTGTACCATTTTTTACATCTTATCCCATTGTTTTTACTATCATTTACCTTACTTTACTCCTTTTAGGTACCCTCAAACCACTCCACGCTAGTTAAAATGCATTACTCTACAATGGAGGTAAGATTTATTAATAAGTGTTATTTTTGTATGTTTTTGATTGGTTTAGGTAGATGTTAAACAACTTTATAACTCTTGATTCAATTTGACTAATCTATAGAAGGACTCTTGAATATAGGCAAACATTTGAAGTGCGTGGACAGGTCATCAATGGTCCAACACCCAATCCAGCAACGCATCAAGCAACCATTTTTGGAGCAGCCATTTTGCACTCAATTTTGCACTTAATTCAGTACTCTACTCAGCGTCAAGCAACTAGTCAACCATCAACATCCCAACATAGTCCTTCTTGTTCCCCAACGTGGAATTAGTTTCTTTGGTTCAAGGATAGTGCCACGATTGGGACAGTTCGGTTACAATCTAGGTGAAATAATCCTAAAGATTTCACTTATCTTAACTTAGTTTAGATCTAAGATATTTTTACTCTCTTTAGTCAATTAGTTGTAACTATGTGATCGGCCTGAATTCTTTAAAAGGCCTAATGTTTTGTATGTAAAGCTACACACATATATGCACGCAGAGATACACGCTTAGGCTGAGCTGGTGATTGTGGCATGACACTCTTTGATTCTATTATGTTAATATTGAACTCTTAAATTGATGTTTTACTGAAGTTTTTAATATAATTATTGTATCGACTTTTACTCTTATTTAAGCATCTGTCTATTTAATCTGTAAGTATTGAATTAGATTAGGTTTGTTCTAGGTTGTGGCAAGGGCCCACCATGAACCTTGATCAATTATTGTAACAATTTTAGTGTAGGAAGTGTCTTTTGATTCATTAGATAGAACTGCACTTAAATTCTCATTTGTTTTCATTACTGACTTTCTAAATTTCTGCATTTAATTCTGTACTCAAGTTTCCTTTGATGTTTTCATAGATCTGAGTTAAAGATAACAAGTGTAACGCTATTGGGGCTTCACAAGCATGTGGAACATTGTTATGAGCATACTCTGTACATGTTACTATTCTGCGTTCGTGAATGCTGGAAAATGAAGTTTTGATTTAAAATGAATTTATGAAGGAGTAAATTCTTATGTTTTAAATTTAATTTCTTGTCTTGGATGGAAGGTTTCATTGCTTATGAATCTATATATCAATGGCACGAGACTCTTGTAACTTATGCTCTATTCGAATATCCATAATCGATTAGGGACAGTGTTATTCCTAGTATAGATCGTGTGTTAACATTTAGGGAATTGCTCGTCATTTACAATGTAGTTGTTGGATTTCCTGTGTGAGATTTACTTGAATTGTAATGCAATAATCATTTGAATAGACAACTCATTATTTATTTGATTTCTTAGTAAGCTTTAGTTAGATTTATTCTTGTTCATCATTAGATAAATTGAAGTTGTGTGTGTTGATTTAGATTGATTCTAAAGTTACAAAATCGTAAGTTATGTCTTTTAAATGTTGAGTTTGCTTTGAATTAAGTAGCACATAGGGATTGATTTGAGTATTATTGAGTTTACTTTTGATTCATAGTACCCTGGGGATTATCTTGTGTAAAGGTTTTGAATAGATTTAATGTTAAATTGGTTTGAGAACATAGTTAGTGATAGTTGTTCACTTTATTTCTAAATGAGTTTTTGAGTTAAAATATCATATTTAAGAACAAAATAGTGATTTGAGTTTTGAACGTAAAACATATTTCATTAATAGTAATTTATATTACAACAAAATATGTTTCTTCACTTCAACAATTCTAGGCGTGATTATTAGGAATAGAGTTTGAGCATTTTGTACTTAATTTCGCACTAGAACTATATAGGATAAGTTTGAACCTGAACTGGAATGCATTGCAACTCGAAGTTTACGAACTCCTCTTGACAATTTAATTTAGGGAATCCAACGACATATAAAATCCCCAACATTTTTGTTGTTGTTTCTAGGGAGTTGCAAACGGTCCAGGTGATATTTTTTTTAGAGTTATGTGTGGTAAGGATTTTGCAAGGAAATTAGAGGGTGAAGAGTGTATGGTAAGACATGAATGAAGAGCCACACGTCCACTATGGTGGGGTTGCTCCAAAGTTTGATTGTCTTTAATAAATTTCTGTAGTGTTTTCTTTTCTTATGCGCAAAAGTAAAGGTAAGCCTAAAGATAGTAAGGGCAGATTTATTCAGAGCCCAAAATCATTTTTAGAATTATTTGGTCCCACGAAAACACCCCCAACTAATCTCGCTAATCGTTATGCAGGTATCAAAGATGAGGGAGAAATCTCTACCACAAAGGTGGCCTCAGTAAAAGAAGTATCACATCAAGGGGAGGCAACACAACCTCAAAGTACAACACAATAAGAACAAATCATCTTAGGGGTTGTTATGAGCACATAATTGGTGGCAGTTTCGCAAGTAGAATCAACAGTAAGAGGACCTCGAAGGGATTTGGGAACTGGATATATAAGGACCAATCTAGTTGAATCTTCTTCTAGCTGGGATACAATGCTTGGGCTTACTTTTGAACCTGTAATAAAGATGGCCAATAGAGGAAGTGGCAAGAAGAACAAAAACAGTGACCGAAACAACGACAAAAATAATGGTGGGGCCAATGATAGGGATATGACATAATTCACACTTTACTTAACAGGAATAATGAACGGAGAGATGAGCCAAGAGGGGGTCCTGAGGAAAACGAAGAATATTCGGAGACTACCTTCAGATTTCCAATACTGGACATCACCAAAAATATTACCATGAAGAATATACCTTTGGCATCTCTTCCACTTTTCCATGATACATCCTCTGAAGACCCTGAATCTTTCCTGTTCGACCTTGATATTCTTTATAGAACTTATAATTATTATGATGATGCGCACAAATTTAAGTTATTCCCTACCACCTTGAAAGATTCAACCCTGAGATGGCTCATGAGTTTGGAGGAACATACCATTTGCTCATGGGATGACATGAAGTTTGTCTTCCTTAAGAAATATTAATATTACTGTAAAAGCAGAGATGTTAATAATATTTTAGGATGCAACAGATGGAGGATGAGAGTTGGGAGGAATACCTTGAGAGGTTCCTTTATAACTATCACAAATCACGAGTGAGTAATCTGGATGAGAGAACCTTTAGGGTTGTCTTTTTGAAAGGGTTAAGTGAAGAATGCATTGAAATACTAAATCTCTTAAGTTTTGGTGATATCTATACAAAGCCTTTTGCTGAAATAACTGAATTATGCAGAACCTATTCTAGAAGTCAAGCTAAGGTAGGCAAAAGGATTTGGGACAACTCAAGGGATTATGTGTCTAGGAATTTGAAACCAGTACAAGGTGGTTTCACTAGAGTTGAGTTGGGGAACCTCTTGGAAAACTTTAAAGCAAATATTCCAAACTCCATTAGTGGCCAGCTAGATATTCTAAAAATTAAAAAGAAACAAGAAGAAGAAAAGGTTGTGTTGTAGCGGCTGCAACACCCTCCAAAATTTTGGCCTACACTTAAATTTCAGAGCCTGTTATGGATCTTGTGATCGATCGTTCCTTAGTAACTTATTGGTAAGTTAATGATCTCAAGCTCCCCTCTTCGATCTTAAGAGTCATTCATGTTTTTATCTGTATACAGTATGTGTCATCTTTGGGCATGGGTATTATCGCTTGTCATGCAAAGGGAAGTTTGTTTTGCTTCAAGGGGAAATATTTGTGAGAAGGATTTGTTCTCATCACATATACATGTTTCACACTCATTTCATGCACTCTTGCACAAGTGTCGCCTTTATCCTCCTAGAGTCTATCATCGGAGCCGCACTTGTCGTAAGCTGCCACAGAGGTTGTCGCATTTAATGAAGTATGTTTTTACATGTTTTGGATGGTTTATGTTGTATCAATAAGTGTTAAAGTGTGTGATCGTAGTCAAGTTTTATCACTGTTCACATCAGTTCCACTGATCCCGCACTTAGCCAAATTTTGGAGTTTCCTTAACATCCTAGCCTCATCCAGCTTTCTTGAACTACGCACTTCGGATCTGTAACCCTGAGCTTTTCCCTTGTCTATTGGAACTGCACAATGTGCAAAAATACCAGCCTCCCTTGGCATCCAAAACTACGTGGCTTCCTCCAGTGGCCTTCCCTCAGCCGAAACCCAAGGTCTCCAAAAACTACAGTTTTGTCCTTTGGGGATCTCAGCTACCGAGTTTGCCTTACATCCTGAAACTACACAGGTGTGTCCTCCCAGGGTCTCATCCCACAACAGTCACTGCCCATTGAACTATGCAGGTGCATCTTCCCAGGGCTTTATCCCACAACAGTCATTGTCGGCTTAAACTACGCAATTGTGTCTCTCAGTGGCCACAAAGAAGGATGACATGCTAGATGACTCTCAAGGAGTTGATGAGATAGATATGCAAACAAAGCAACCCAAGGTAGGATAGAAGATCGAGACCGCATGAAGACTACATTTGATGCATAACCCTTTAGAGGGTAGGTATGGAAAACAAAACACATCTTTCTAAATACACCCCTTAGTGTAGCGTGAAGGACCGCTTATCATTTGTCATATCATTATGTCTTCAATGACATGCATGGTTGCAAGCATTGAAATTCATTCCATGGGTTTCCTCTAAGTGTCTTTCTCCCTTTCAATTGTTGGATCAACTATCATCTTTTGGCATGTTTTCTTGTTATGTCATGTTTGTGAACCTTTTTGGTGACCACGAAGGTTGGTCATTGTGTATACAAGTTGTCCTAGCCATGTAAACACTTGTCGCACTTATACACAAAGTTTTAAGCACTGTCACACAAGTGTCGTCATGGTTGCCCTAGAGTCTATCTCAAGTGTCGCACTTGTCGCTTTTAGTTCTAGACAATCTCGCAGAGGGTAATGCTTTGTCTTGTTGATTCGGTGGCTTATGTTGTCATGTCATCGAAGTATGCTAAGTGTGTGATCACAATGTCAAGTTCCTCACAAGTTCACTTGCCTCCCACACTTAGCCATTTTCCTGAAAATCCTTCCGACCAGACAACTCTCTTTCACTGGACTCCAACTAAGCTGCACACTACTCAGTTTCATCCCTTAGTGATGCTTCTTTGCTTCCTGGAACTGCGCAGTGCACAGAGACTATCCCCCAGGGCAGTTGCATTGTGTAGTCCTGGAGTTGAGCAACTTACCTTTCCTTTTAGAATTACATAAAAGATGCCTCAAACTTGACTTGAACTACAAATTTCGCAAAATCAACCATCAAGCCCCCTCCCTGTCTATCAAAACCCCGCAATGGGCCGAGAACTTGACCTGCTTTGCCTCCCAAAACTGTGTAGAAGTGTCCCCCAGTGTCCTCCCTCAGCTGAGACTCACTGATCTCCAGAACTACACAGACATGTCCTCCTAGGCTCCTCTGCTTCCCAGTCTTGCCTTGCCTCTGAAAACTGCATAGACTTGCCTCTCAGGGTCCCATCTTGCAGCAGCCACTAACTATCCCAAATGCGCAATCATGTCTCTCAGTGGCCTCTGCGCAATTTTTCCCGGAAATGAAGATTGTGCTTAAAAGTTCCTCAACCAAGCCTGAGCTGCGTTCTGCACAATCTCAGTGACCAATCTCCCTCCCTATCACCTGGAACTACGCAATGCACAGTTATTGGGCCCTCTTTCCCATCTTGTCACCTGTCCCGGGCCCAGTCCATGGACAACAATGTATCATCTTAGATTAGAGAGTTTTCGGATTTTCATCCCGCCATGAGTGGATTGCAGGAACTTAGATCATGGCAAGATGATGAAGAGGGAGGAGGGGTGAACATGCTAGAAGACTCACTTACAACTGGATAGATAAAGAAGCCTATCAAGCACAAGCAAAGGGAACACATGTATGCAACCACCTCTCAAGACCAAATATCATTGAAGACCCTGCATCATCAAGCTATGCAGAGGAGAAGAGAGAGCACATCCAAGAACACATCTATCACTTAGCAACAACAACAACTTGGCATTGCCACCTCAATAAGCTAGTCCATGTCAGCAGTGTTATGTAACCTCGTGTCATGAGTTTTCAAAGGCCACATCACTATTATGAGCCATGTTTGTTGTAAATCAAATGTAATGTAAAGTGGAAGTCCAATGGACACACATGAATTTGAAGAGTCATGTCAGTTGAAGAGTCATAGGAAGTTGAATAGTCATGAGGGTAGTCGAAGAGTCACAAGGGTCAAGCATCACCTTTGTTTATATATAACCCCCTCATTGTATGAGAAAAATAATTTTCACTTTGGTTCCTCCCACAAAGCATAGAGAGTTTTCAGTCAGTTCTGTGAGGAGCGAGGAGTGGCTCAAATGTCCCACTATGGGGGCTAGTGATGTATGATGTACATATGTGTCTTGGAACTTTTCTTAATACAGAAGCTTGTTCAGGCCAACACGTTTTCATACATGTCTTGTGGATGTTTGTAAGACTATTCTCTCAACATTTGTAATTCATGTTTGTTTCACATGTACTAAGATAGTTGAACTATTTTGATTGTTTTAGTACTTACCTTTTTTGGGAATGTGTTGTATTGGTTATCATTGTTGTCTCATCCTTGTGGACTACTCCGCAGGATACTAGACAAACCTTCCTCGCTTACTGGTTATAATGACCGTCACATTCGTTGTGGACTACTCCATTGGATGGTGGACGAGTCTTCCCTTGTACTTTGGTTTTAACGGTTGTCGCATCTGTTGTGGACTATTTCGTTGCATGCTGGACAAAGCTTCTTGGTTTGCGTGTGTCTCTTCTTGGGTGGTATTATTACCTCTCACTTAGAGGCTCACTTTTCTCCCCCCTTTTGCAGTAAGAGAACCTTGACACAGTTACGTTACGCACTCACCAGGCACACTCACCTTGTTGTTGAAGATACCAATGTAACACTCTCATGTGCTGACAGCTAGAGCCAAGGCATATCTCTATGTATATGGAAACCAAACCTTTATATCGGATGGGACTCCTACACAAAACAATGTGAGGTCTAGTTGGGACTTCATATCGAGGAGATCCCTTGGTTGACAGATTTCTAGAACTGTCAACAGGTTATCTTGACATTTTTTTGTCCTAAATGTAGATGTAAGCATGCTGAAAGAGAATTCCTATCCCTTCCTGGATTACAAACTATTTACAAAGGGGGGGCTGAGATTAGTGAGTTTCCTCAATCAACTAGGAAACCATCATGGAGGGGGCCAAACAATAATATTTATCAAGACCCTAATATGCAAGGTTTTTCTCAAAATCAACCATGGAATCCTCAGCCACGTTATCCTTCTTGGCCTACACAACCACCTCAAAGTTCGCCTTGGAACCAAGGGTTGAGAGTGAATCCTTATGGGAATACATTTTAGCCTCATAACCAAGCATCTCCATACCCTTTGTATCAATTTCCTTCCCCTTACAGCAACCCTTTCCCTTACCTCAAAACACTAACTCATATTCACAGCAAGTGCAACAATCATTTAACCCTCCTCGCCCAAAACAGCTACGTGTGCAACAAATTGCTAATCCTAATAATAGACCTCCTCATCCGGTACAAAACATTGAGTTGCAACCTTTTCCCACTTATGTCATTATTGTTTTTCCTTTAAACGAAATTCAGTTAAAATCTAGGAAAATGGTTAATAAAAATAAATCAGTTGTAATTATTCAAGAGGTTCCTCATATAAAACCTGGGGATAAAACCAATAAACAAACAAAAAATGAGAAAAACACTTAAATGAAAGAACCACGAGGTCTTTTAGAACCTAGGGAGCCTCCTTGTCTAGAGAGATTGCACATGAAGAAAACTGAAACTCCCATGGAAATGACTTGGAATCTGAATTGAGGAATGTCTGCATAAAAATTCCTTCGCTGCAAGCTATTAGAGACATTCCTATTTATACCAAGGTTATTAGGGATCTTTGCATAAAAAATCCAAGAAGAAAGAAAAGTAAAAATCAGATATTAAAGTAATTAGTCAAAATTCAGAAATGATATCTCGATTACCACCAAAATATGATGATCCAGAGAACCCTGTGGTAACCATAGAAATCAATGGAATTTTTCTGCCCAATATTCTAGTGGACTTGGGGGCAGCCATGAATGTAATGATTGTTGACACTATATTACAATTAAAAGAAGTAAGGCCCACACCCATTGTGTTGGAGTTAGCAGATAAGTCCATTGTTAAACCTGTGAGGGTCCTAGAAGACATAGTGGTCACAATAGCTTCCTGGGAATACCCAATTGATTTTATTGTAATTTCTCCAAAGAGTACTAAACCCAGACATCCAATATTTTTAGGGCAGCCTTGGATGACCACTATTCATGATGTTATTGGGTGCAGAAATGGGGAAATGACTATTTCCAATGGATCACAAATTCAAACGTTAATTATTTTTCCACCTCCCAATTAGATGTTGAAGTACCTCTTTGGTTGGAAAATCCCTATGGGGAAGAAGACTGTATGCTTCCCTTACTAACTCTAGAACAACCAATAGGACTTCAAGAACAGTCTGAAGAACACATTTTGCAACAATTCTTATTTGATATCAATTTCATAGATTATCTTGTTTCTTTTAGTGGCTATCATCATATTTTCAACAATGAATTTTAGGAAACTTGTCAATCTAATGTGTTTGCATCATTTAATATGGCATTCTTGGAAGAAAACAGTGAATCAAGTGCTCAACCTGTTAAAATCAATGTTGGAAAAATGATGTACATTGATACAGAATTAAGTACACAACAGAAACAACAGGTAATAAACATGATTCAAAATAGTCTGGATCGTTAGCTTGGGATTATTTAGATATGAAAGGGATCCATCTTGATACTTGTACACACCACATTTACACAAATGAAGAAATTTGGCCTGTTAAGTAGCCACAAAGACGAATTAATCCAACTCTCAAAGAAATTGTCAAAGATGAATTGCAAAAACTTTTATATGCGAGTTTTATATATCCCATCTCTGAGAGTAAATGGATATCTCCCTTGGTCATAGTTCCCAAGAAAAATGGGAAATGGCAAATTTGTGTTGACTACAGAGAGTTGAACAAAGCTACATTGCGGGATTACTTTCCTTCGCCTTTTATTGATCAAGTGCTTGATACATTGTCGGGGGAAAAGTACATCTTTCTTGGATGGGTACAACGGCTATAATTAGATTCAAATAGCCTTAGAAGTCCAAGAGAAGACTACTTTTACCTGTCCTTGGGGCACCTATGCTTATTGAGTTCTTCCTTTTGGCTTGTGCAACGCTCTAGTTACCTTTCAGAGAGTTTTCTTAGCTATTTTTTCTGATCTTATACATGAATGTGTGGAAATCTATATGGACGACTTCACAGTGTATGGTGATGATTTCTGGTAGGCTTTGGAGAACTTGGAAAAAATGTTGATTCGTTGTCAATAAGCTCATTTGACCCTTATTAATATCAAATGTAAAATGATGCAAACTAAGGGAATTGTTTTGGGACACCATGTGTCACAAGAAGGGATAAAATTTGACCCTGCAAAAATTGAGGTAATATCACATATTTTAGTTCCAACGTCGCAAAAGGAGGTAAGAATATTTTTGGGACATGCAGGATCCTATATGAGATTTATTGAAAATTTCACTAAAATTGCAGCACCTATGTTTAAATTGCCTACTAAAGATGTTGATTTTCTGTGGGATACTGATTGTCAAAATGATTTTTAGGCACTGAAGGACAAATTGTCTACCACCCTGGTATGGAGAGGACCTAACTGGTCTCTCCCTTTTTACATTTGTATAGATGCTACAAATACAATCCCTGGAGTTGTGTTAAGACAAAGGGGGAATCACATTCCTTATGCTATTTATTTTGTTATAAAAAATCTCTCACCTTCATAACTAAATTACACAGTGACTGAAAAAGAATTACTAACAGTAGTCCATGCTATCAACGAATTTAGACACTATATTACTGGCTATGAATTTTTGTCCATATTGATCACTCTGCTATTATGTTCCTTATGGATAAGCCAATTACTAATGGAAGAATTACTAGATGGTTACTCTTACTTCATGGATTTAATATCATTGTGATTGACAAGCCCGGACGAGATAATTCAACTGTAAACTTCTTGTCCCGACTGAATATTGCATGAGACATAGCTCCAATACCAATTCCAAATGACTTTCTAGATGAGAATTTATTTGTTGTTTCAACACATACTCCTTGGTTTGTCGATGTGGCTAACTATCTAGTATTAGGTAGATTGCCACATAATCTATCCACTAGGGAGAAACATAATATTGTGCAGCGAAATACCAACTATTCTTGGTAGAGGTGGACTTGTACCTCATAGGTCCTAATTTAATAATGAGAAGATGTGTGCGGGAAAATGAAATGTATGATGTCCCGGGCAACGAGAGCTTGCCACAGTGAACCCTGTGGTGGCCATTTTGCAAACAAAATAATAGCTTATAAGGTCCTACATGCAACTTATTACCGACCCACTCTCTTCAAAGATGCCAAAAAGTTTGTTTCTAATTGTGATGCCTACCAAAGAATGGGGAGGCATGTTCCAATTGATGAAATGTCTCTTCAAACTCAAATATCAATAGAACCTTCTGAAAAATGGGCATTGGATTTTGTGGGGCCCATTTCTCCCATGTCCAAGAAGAAGAGATACATATTAGTTGTACTAATTACGTGACAAAGTGGGTGGAAGCTAAGGCTTTATATTCTTCCACTCAGAAGCTTGTTCTAGATTTCCTCTTTGAAGACATTTTCACTCGGTTTGGGTTACCTAGAGAGACTATCACTGATTAGGGGACACAATTTACTTCCAAACTAGTGAAAGATATTACTAAACAATACCAGATTAAGCACCAGAAATCTACTTCATACGACCCTCAGGAAAATGGACATGTTGAATCTACCAATAAAGTGTTGGAGTCCATCCTCACAAAGACAATTCAGCTTCACCATGGCGACTGGGCTAACAAACTGTTGGAAGTTGTTGACGGTGCTAGACCCACCAACATTCAGGGGATCACCCCGGTATGAAGTCCCAACTAGTCCTCACACCATTTGGCGTGGGAGTCCCATCCGGTATGATTGCCCGGTTGCCATTGTCTTAAGGATTTGCCTCAACTCTTGCTTGTCAGCACAGGAGAGTGGTCTATGTTGCCTTCGAGAAGTGAGGTTCGCATTCTTGATGAATGCTAGTGCACTTTTTCCAATGGTTCTTTCACTGTAAGGGGAGAGCATGAGAGTGAGTCCCAAGTTTGTTGGGATGAAGTCCCAACTCGGCTAGGAAAGCACAACACAATAGGATGTGCACAACTTCCGGAGGAACAGTCCACACGAATGCGAAAGTCACAACACACAAGGTAAGATAACACGTACAACACTCAACGGATAAGTCTGAACGAGTGCAACGATTGTTACAACAAGCTTTATGTGAAAGGTCTGTCTAATGTTTGGGGAGATAGCCACCACAAGCGAGACAACGTTAACAACATATACAACACATTTCCTTTAACAAATTATGTATTACAACAAGTGAAATAGTTCAAGTGTTCAACATAGGTTAAAGCAACATGCATTACAAGTGTTCAAGATTAGTCTTACAACAGTTACAATACATGTGTGAAAACGTGTTGGCCTGTTAGCAAGCTTCTGAATTAAGTGAAACTTCCAAGATACATCGTTACACCATACATCACTAACCCCAAGTGCAAAGCATTGGAGCCACTACTTACTCCTCAAAGAAAAGATTATAGACTCTCTTGGCTATGTGGGAGGAGCTGAGGTGAAAAGTCCTTTGCATGTACAAATGAGGGGGTATTTATAGCCAAGGGTTAAACTGACCCTTGTGGTTGTTCAACTACCCTCATGAATGTTTGACTTCCATGACTTTTCGACTTTGCATGAGTCTTTGTACAACAAGTGGGTCTCTTGGACTTCCACTTTACATTACATTGATTGACACCAGCCCATAGTAGAGATGTGGGCGACATGACTCGACATGACATTGTTGGTACATTCGTGCTGCTGTTGGAGCACATGTCGAGCTACAGTGCTGCTAGGTGATGGATGTCTTCATGGTGTAGCACAGCTTCACCTCCGCATGGCAAAGTGCGTAGAGTCTTCGATGGTCGTTGGTTCGCTTGATGATGCTTTGGCACGTTGTTCCTTGCTTGCATGTTGGAAGGCTTGACAGGCTCATATATTTGCGAAAGGTGCATGTTCGTCCGTTCGTCCGTATGTGAGCACATCTTGCATGTTTACTCATTCGTCCATCCGCGAACACATATTTGCATGATCATCCATTTGCAAGCACATCTCTTCACATGCATCGTTTGTTTGTACGTTGGTGAACCTGTCCTTCTACATGTCCTCCCTCCATTCATCCCTTTCATTGTCGCGCCATGTTTGTTAGTCTACCTGTGCTTGCAGTCACTCATGACGAGATGACATCAAACCCAAAAACCTCCTAGTCTACCATGACACATGATCATTTCGGATGCAGGTGACTGGGAGAGGCAGCAAGGTTGTGAAGTGGGATGATGGCTCCAGGCACTGCTGATGAAAACTGCGCAAGAGTCACTGAGCGATGAAGATGGGCAATCCAAGTCAATAGTGACTGTCTGCGAGGTCTAGCTCAGCTGGAAGGAAAAATTGCGCAAATTCTGGGAGGGACAGTCTGGGATGAGGAAGGCAAGGTAGGAAGAATCTGCGTAATTTCTAGAACGAGCGAGTAGCAGGTGCTGGAAGGAAAAAGTTGTACAATTTTCTAGAGGAACAGGTCGGGCTGCAAGGAGGATCAGCAGGTAGAAATTACGCAGTTTTTAGGAGGAACTGGCTGGGAGCTTGGCAGTCAAAACTGCGCAATTCCCAGAGGGAACTGACAGTTGGCTACTGGGTCACTGGCAGCAGAAACTGCGCAATTCCCATGGGGAACAGGCAGTCAACTACTGGGAGCTTGGCAACAAAAATTGCGCAATTCCTGGAGGGAACTGGCAGTTTGCTGCTAGGAGTTGCTGGCAAGGGAAACTACACTGAGGCTGACAGGTCGACCGGCTGATCATCTCTGCAGTTTCTGAGCTGAGCAGACTACTAAGCGACAAAAGGCCTGTTCATGAAAACTGCGTAATTTCCTAGATGAGCAGTCAGTCGAATATCGGGAGGACTCACTAGGAAAACTACGCAATTTTTTAAGGGAGATAGGGACCGGCAGTTGGTGTCTGTTCAACCTATCTGCGCGATTTCCTCATTCAGCTAAGCGGGCAAGGTCGGTGGCCTCTGTGCAATTTTTGAGGGGATTTAGTCCCAGGGTGGCTTGTTATAGATCCATTTGGGCACATCAACCCCAACCTACATATTAGTACTATTAGGGCCCGTCAAACCCTAATTCAGTTGTTACATGCCCAAAATAAGTCAACCATCAGAATGCCTAACTTCCCAAGAAGTCCCATGACCAAAATCATCCAGAAACCTAAGAAGATCAGCGCAGGTAGGCCTTCATTAGGGTGTGCTACAATGCAAACCATACATTGATAGAGTGCTATGCAGCACACTTGAGCCCTCTTTGACCTGCGCTGGGCGAATTTGAGTGAATTTCCATGAGGGTTTGAAAGATTCCTTATCCATTGGATGCCTCTAGAATTTTCTCAAGGCTATCTACTCCTTTGAGCTCGTATTTGGATGAGGAAGGGAGTTAAGGAACATCAATCCCTTATCCCTTCCTCCATGGAACTAAATTCTAAGTTTCGGAGGGCATTCATTATCACCATTTATGGCATAACTTCCTTCATTCCCCTATAAAAAGACCACTCATCGAAGTGATCAGGGGCTAGAAATTATTGAATTATAGGGAGATGTTGTTAGTATGAGACTTGAGTTGATTTCAAGTATTGTAATGATGTCAAAATGTCTTACTTGTTATGAGGAGAGGATGGGATTGAACTGGAGGAGTGATGTTGAATTAAGCAATGGGTTGTAACTCTTCCTTTTACTAATAAAGTGTTCAAATCTTTTTCCATATGCTTGTGTTATTCATTTATGCTTTCATATGTGTATCATGTACTTGATTCCATGCTATATTTAATCAATAGATCATTATCATATGCTTTGATCGGTTGTTGTCTTCTGTGTGTAGGTACTCTTTAAGCGGATTAAGTACAGAGAGGAGCAATATAATTGATCAAGGGAGATAAGGAGTAAGCGAAAGCCACAGGTAGGCTTCTTTGCTTCTTATTTAATATATCGATCATAGGAAAAGTAGAGAACTCTTTAAATTGTTGTTCTAAACTTAGCTACTACTCTAGGGGTTTAAGCGTTTATCTGTAGACACTAAAAGTTCCCAAAACATGGCTGTCGAGACCGACTATCCAGGTGGTCAGCATGAAAGTTGATTGAATTTCTTGCGTGCAGCGCAGCTTGAAAATACTTGCTTGGTGCTACTGTGCTGCTCTGGGTGACAGTCGATCGAGTCGATTGCGGGGTGATGGTTTGGCTGTTAGAGGGGGGTTCAGTCGTCATACCTTCAACAAAAATGACTAAGTGTGTGAACGATCGAAACATGCATAGATGATCATGCAAACACACACTCACATGAATCGACGACAGGACAACTCAAACCATCCAGACACACATGTTCAACATGACTAACCGACGGTGCAAGCGACAAGCGCGACACTCGTGATTGATCATTGACTGACCATGATGACGCTTGTGCAACAGTGAATGTGACTTTAAATGTGAGTGCGACAAATGCTTTCATAGCGAACACAGCAAGTACACATGAAGCGAAGACTTCGAGCATAACTAGGACATGGTCACAAGCATGACTTAGACACCAACATGCAAAAGCTTGGGTGAAATGAACAAGCTAGGTGGGTGCCACGGCTCACACGAGCTCATGGAGTGAACCTGACTGTATGCAACCATCAAGTGAAACTCTCAAGGGAGGCTCTAAATTTGGGTGCAAGCCAAAGTTTTGGAGGGTGGTTGTAGCCGCTACAACACTTGGCGACACATTGGTAGAACTCCAACTTCTCTATTTTGGTTCATTGATAGAACAGAGCCTTGTTCTTTCGGGGAGTATTGAAATGTTGTGTGGGTTACTTCGGCTTCCCCACTTACCTCATGGACATACGTGGTTCACCTTTTGCCAACTCAATCAAACACAATCAAAAGTTCAGCTTGATCATAGTGTTTCGAATCCAGGAAGGGTAGTTTAGCTCGTGAGTTGAAGATTTTCAGAGTATAAATTTTCATCTTTGGTGTTGCTCCGCTGCCAACAGGCCTAGACAGTACCCCGGCAGAGTCACGCAAGAACACACACATTGCTCCACTGCCAATGAGCCTAGTCAGTACCCCGGTGGAGTTGCATGCTTAACCTCTCTACGCAGAGAGCCTTTCTCTTATTTCGCCTTTGTATTTTTCAAGAGGACTATGCATAGGCACTTATTTATTTTTTGGGGTGGAAGAGGGATCCCGACTAATTGAGAGCATAAGAGGTTGTTCCTTCAGAGAAGCACATAATACCTTTGACATAAGTTTGCTCGTTTAGATTTTCCCCTTCTCCGTTTCTACTAATTGGATGAGCTTGAACACACAAAGCGGAAGGCTAAGTACAGGCATGGGGATTCCCAGTGTGGACACAAATTCATGGTTGGACCAAAAGTTCCCTTGCAGACAATTCATATTTCTTGTCAAGACTTCGTCCACCGAAGGTTACAACCAAGCACAAAGAATACAGACACAAGACTGGCCAAGTGCTGCAGTGTCAGAAGTTTCTTCAAATTTCAGCCACATACTCTATTGAAAAGCTAGAACGTAGTAGTTGGCAGCACTTATTTCCGGAAACAAAAATAGTAATATATTAAACAAACAAAACGAACATGAACAAAAATAGTAAGAATAACAAACAAAGTAAAAGCAAAGGTAGTAATCAAAGCAAACAGGACGCAAACAACAAGCAGCAATCATACTATGTACATGGCACATGCACGGCCCGGGCCTACTAGAAGTAATGCTTGAGATCTTGGCCATTGACAGGAAGGTTGTCAATCCTCCCATCAAGTGATTGCAAACGATACGTGTGTGGGCCAAGCTTCTCGTGGACCAGTGTAAGTCCACCAGGCTCTGCTATCGGAACCTGGTGGTATTGCAAAAGACCTTTGAGTGAAGACAACATCACTACTTCAGGTACTGCGTGCAACATAGGATCGGATGATGGCACGGGGTAGTTGTTCTTATTTCGAGAGCAGTTCAAGTTCCTGAAATCAATGCATAAGTGAATTTTCCTAGATTTCCTACGTGCAGAATTTAAATTAAAAACCCAAGTATGATGACGAAATTTGCAAGTAACCCAACCATCCAACAATTTAGTCAGTTCTCTTTGTATAAGGAGTTCAAACAACATATGTGTTTTATCTAACTTTTGTTGCAATTGTTTGGCTCCTCCTTTACCTGGAATCCCGTGTTGGGTTATTCGCGTGTCGTATGTACTCAGGTTGTCATCTATGCTCGTGAACACATCCTGATACTATTTGATCAGGCAGTCAAAAGATGACCACTGCTGCGGCATGCAGTTTCTACCAAGACCGACCATCTTCAGATTGTGATTGGTCCCCAGGTTGCCTTGTTCGTTCGTAGTGGTGGGCTTGTGGGTTCTGTTGTTTCTTGGTCCTTGACCAAAATCTGCAAATCATAGAGCTTGTTGATAGTACCCAACCCCTCGGGGATGGGGTTTCCTTTCTTGTTCTCAACTGCACTTTTCAAAGATTGCTCGTGTTTACCTATATTAATTGTTATTTGCTTGACAGTATCAACATTGTTCGCAAAGTGTAGTATCACTTTGAGTGTGACCATGTTGATGTTGAGGGTTCTTAGTAATCCTAACATGAGTGCATCGTGCTCAACGATGTTGTTTGTGCATTCGAACTTCAAGCAACTTGAAATCATGCATTTTCTGTTGTTTTGGGTGACTGAGCTATACCTGATCCTTATCCTTGAGCCGTCATGTGTCTTTGATTCGTCAAAATCCATGGCCAACATCTTGTTTATACACAGACCGTTTGACATGATTGTACTGCTGCTACTATTGGTACAATGAACTGTACAAGTTTCATTACCATCAGTTGGGCAAGGAAGGAGTCCCAACTGTGTGTCTGATGGGGTTGGCGCCGGCCATGTAGGATAACACTCCAATGTTGTTTCCAGGAGGCAGTTGCCAAACATAAGTTCTGTGAAGGCCAACGGTTGTTCTCACCATTAAGGGGAGTGACATTGTGTTTCACATACCTCTCAAATAACACCCAGATTTGGTTGCATTTTCCCTTGTATGGAAGCCACATATGAGACCAGTCTGTAGCAAAATACCCATCTAGCTTATTGGACCAGTCTCCGCTGAATAATAGACCATATGCTTCTGGTATGTCCACAACAACTATGTTGATGCATTGGTGGACTCAACTGTCATGAGATATTTAGATGATCACATCTCGCAGTTCACCAATGGATGGTATTGATGTTCGATCAAGTTGGATGATTCACATGGATGTCTCACTCCATTGCGCATTGATCTTCCTAGCGATGGAGAGTGGCATGACGTTGGATGTCGCACTAGAATCAACCATGCAGTTGTGAAAATTGTCCTTAAAAACTTCGAATGAAATTAGGAATGGGGGGCAACCTAAGTTTGCTTCTTCTATCCAACAGGTATTGAGCACAATGGAAAGTGATCCAAGAGGTGTGCTTGCTCCCTTGCCGGTAGAGGCTGCGCTGTCCATTACTATCTGTCCCAATGCAGGCAGCAAGATATTTCGCTCACTCTAGACCTTGGCTAACTCGAACAAATTGATGTTCAGTCCAGTTTTCTTTATGTCATCAACAATGTTGTAGTCCAGAGGTGGTAGACTCACTGAGGTGTCCGGAGTGGAACGTAT
This sequence comes from Pinus taeda, assembly GCA_000404065.3. NCBI lineage: Eukaryota > Viridiplantae > Streptophyta > Pinopsida > Pinales > Pinaceae > Pinus > Pinus taeda. The sequence continues at coordinate 16,787 of APFE031487947.1, read as the reverse complement.
GTTCGTGTCGTTCGGCGGAGTGTTTTGCAACTTGCTGCTCATGGATGTACTCTTATCCGCCACTGTCTTCCTGGACTTGTTTTGTGTTTTCTGCGTTGGGGTGGCTAGTGGATCAACGTTCTTCATCATTAGTCTCACCTTCTCTTGCATTTCCCCAAGAGTAGGGGGAAACCCTTTACTCCTAAGATTGTAACGATCATTTTACTTTTGGGGCTGCTTCTCGGTGTTCGTCTTCGACATTACTTGCGAGCAATGATATGCGTTCACCACATGCCCAGAACTTGATGTTTCATCAAGTGCAACCTCTTCATCATCATTAGTGTCTTTAGGTTGCTCCTGCATATTTCTTTCCGCATCAAGTGTATGACTACAGACAGAGCTAACGACTCACTTCCAATCTGAACAAGAGTTCTCTGGGTGATGTTCTTCGTGGAAGGAACAAAACTTAGGATCTGCGCACTATTCGAGTTGGAACACAAGCTTCTGCGCAGTTTTTGAAGCGAACTAGTTGCTGCTTGATGAGTCGCTCGATGAGTTGTTTTCCTGTCTTTGTCTAGGCAGATGGCTGCTTGCTAATGTGTCTGTTTACTGTTGCTTGAGCTTAGAAACTTCTGTGGTCAAGTTCTTGACAAGGCAAGTGAGGGTCTCAATATCGGTTGCTTCCTTGTCTCTACCCTTGCTCGCCATTACTTGGGGCTTCCTACATGCATCCTTGAATTCCTTCATTGATTCGTCATTCTTCATGACTCTGATTGCCCGTAGGTCTTTCTCAAAAACAATAGCCTCTTCGCAACTTTCCAAGAGTGTTGGTTTCGCAACTCACTTGACGAATTGCAAAATGCTAGTTGGCAGTGTGGATGTGTAGTAGTCAACAGTGATGGAGTCATGAGGTTTAGTGTCCACTGTAAACTCGTTCAAAAAACGTGTAAACCTTTTATTGAAGTCTTTTACTTTTTCTTTTCCCTCCATCTTGAGGCTTTCCAACTCTTTGAGTAGCATGGCTGGGGTCTTGTCATCAACGAACTTCTCAAGGAACATGTGTTTGAATGCACCCCAGTTCTATAAAGAGTTTGGTGGAAGGTTGTGATACCATGCAGTTGCGCGACCATCCAAGGTACATGGAAACAATCTACAACCTACGTCGTCATATCGTACCTTAAGGGTCTGCAACTGTAGGTAGAAGTTGTCTAAGTGGTCTTCCGCCTTCACTGTACTGTCAAGGTTGAACTTTATTTTCATTCTCTCTGCTCGCTTCGGCATCTTGTGCAGAACAACTAGGAGAGACAATGGTCCCGGAGTCATCCATTCAAGTTTTGGGTCGGCCATCTCTTCTTCTTCTTCGTCATCTTCCTCTCTTTCAGAGTCTGATGGTTCCGTGTCTGAGTCTGTTGGTTCATCTCCACCTCCGCCTCCTCTGCTACCTTCCCCCCGCCTTCTGTATCGGAGTCTGACCCCAAGATCACAAGGGTGTCTTGTTCATCTTTCCGAGAGACCAGAGGTTCCTCTCCATCTTCAATAGCTTCTGCTAGACCTTCAAGTGTGGCAAGGACTGCTTTTTCCACTGATGATACAACAACTCCTGTGGCAACGGCTTTTGCCTTCCTTGATGCGTATGGAAGATGATGTATGCCTGGGATCAGTTCGATTGTTTTCGTGAATTGGCGAGTGATGGGATGGACGGAGCGAAGTTGATGATACAGAATCTCGTGTTCAATCCTGGGAGGTGAGGAATAACCAACTGTAGAGTCGCATGTAGGTGAGAGGGAGTGCGAGTTACTGCCTTGACCAGATGGTTGATGAATGAGTGTGAGGGGATGTTCAACCATCTACAACTGGATTCCCTCCTTCTAGCACCAAAAATGTTGATGGTGCTGGTCCCACCAACATTCAGGGGATCACCACGGTATGAAGTCCCAACTAGGCCTCACACCGTTTGGTGTGGGAGTCCTATCCATTATGATGGCCCAGTTGCCATCGTCTTAAGAATTTGCCTGGTGAATGGTAGTGTACTTGTGTCAATGGTTCTTTCACTATAAGGGGAGAGGGTGAGGGTGAGTCCCAAGTTGGTTGGGATGAAGTACCAACTCGGCTAGGAACACACAACACAACAGGACATGCACAGCTTCCCGAGGAGCAATCCACACGGATGCGGCAGTCACAACACACAAGGTAAGATAACATGTACAACACTCAACGGATGAGTCTGAATGAGTGCAACGGTTGTTACAACAAGCTTAATGTGAAAGGTTTGTCTGATGTCTGAGAAGCTAGCCACCATGGATGAGACAACGTTAACAACATATACAACACATTTCCATTAACAGATTATGTATTACAACAAGTGAAATAGTTCAAGTGTTCAACACAGGTTAAAGCAACATGCATTACAAGTGTTCAATATTAGTCTTACAACAGTTACAATACATGTGTGAAAACATGTTGGCCTGTTAGCAGTCCTCTGAATTAAGTGAAAGTTCCAAGACACATCATTACACCATACATCATTAACCCCAAGTGCGGGGTGCTGGAGCCACTACTTACTCCTCAAAGAAATGATTATAGACTCTCTTGGCTATGTGGGAGGAGCTGAGGTGAAAAGTCCTTTGCATGTACAAATGAGGGGGTATTTATAGGCAAGGGTGAAATTGACCCTTGTGGTTGTTTGACTACCATCATTAATGTTTGACTTCTAGGACTTTTCAACTTTGCATGACTCTTTGTACAACAAGTGGGTCTCTTGGACTTCCATGTTACATTACATCGATTGACAACATAGCCCATAGTAAAGATGTGGGCGACATGTGTTGAGAATGCAACAAGATGATGGAGCTTAGTGAAAAGAAGTCACTTTCACTATTTGGTCCCGCAAGCTATTTTTGGCGCAAAGTCTATTTTTAGACATATGGATCATGGTCTATGACTTGCAAGATGCTATTTGTGGATGATTGATCAAGTTGGTAAAAATAGATGGACCTCTATTTTTAAACATATGGGTGGAGTCTATTTTTAGACTGCCAGGCTAAAAATAGAACAGTGGAATATTATTAGCTCCTAGTAATGTTTGGACTATAAACATTATCTTATTGTCTTGTAGCACTTCAGTTCAAGCTACAGATGTGGCACATGCAACTGCCAGAAGGAAATACGTGTTTCTTATGGGTTACTTGAGCTATTGCATGGAGGATTTCAGTTAGGACTTCAGTGATTGAGTTTTGTGGAGTTGGATCAGGAGTTGATGGAGTTGTGTTCAGTTTGACTTAGTTGAACTAGTTGTATTTAGTCTAACTGATCAATACACTAAGTGATGAGTGGTGTGAATTAGTTATTAATTAATTCACAAATTATTAACTCATAAAGCAACTGAAGAATACATCAGTTAACTCAGTGCATGGACAGTTCAGTGGAGACAAGTGTTAGAGGTGAGTGAAAGGGCAAGACAACTGTCAATTGTGACTATAGTGTGCATGTGATTTGCACAATCAATGGATTGAGTATTGCCAATGAGGATTGCATGGTATATCCAAGGGAAATACGAATTTGGATCATTCATTCATCAGTATTCTCATGCAGGATTGCGCAGTGGAGGAGATTTGAACCAGTGATTGGTTCAGATCTGAGCTAGTTTGTGTATAACAGGTGTAGATAGTACTGAGTACTTGCAAGGAGTATTGTACTATGTATTGTTACATGTTCTCAATCAATATAATATACAGATAGTTGGGGGTTTTCAGCTCTATGCTTTCCCCGTGATATACTGTGTTGATATGTGTGATTGATGTTTCAATGTGCGCATGCGAATGTTTCTGATTCCGCAAAATTGATGGTCAATAGTAGAGGAGGTTATGTATTATGCATGATTCCGCAAATAGTGTATAATCGGGATAATCTCTGTGAATAAGTGTCATATTATTCAAAATTTCTACATGGTATCAGAGCTCTCTGATTTGTAGAACGGGTTCTACATTATATCGGAGCGAAGTTGATCATCGGATCTATTATTCAAAAAGTGTTTACATTTTATTTCTTCAAGCAGAGTCTGTAATCGGGCCAGGTAGCCACTGGATTCATCCTTCTTTTTGAAGGTGAGATATCCAGTAAATTCCCATACAGTCAATCTCTGTACAAGAAACACTTTGTTCTCATGAATTTTAAGATCAGAAGGCGGTTGAGTTTTGAGCTGGTGGAATGACGCTCAAGGATAAAACTCAGAAGCATTAAGTGTGAGAATGGAGACAGTATGCCCCAGTATCTCACGAAGTTCACCCAATGCCGGGATGAGCTGGGAAGTGTGGAGGTGATTGTCGATGATAAGGACTTGGTGAGCTTGGCTCTCCTTGGTCTTCCGAAGAGTTGGCATTCCTATCAGGACTCTGTCAATGGTCGGGAGAAATTGCCAGGATGGGAGAGACTTTGGTCGGATCTTGTGCAAGAGGAGATCAGGAAGAATACCAAGGATGGATCTTCATCAAAGGCACCTGATGAAGAAAATTCCCCTTTGGCTACCAAAGCAAAGAAGGGAAAGAACAAGAAAGCTTCTCATTCCAGTGCAAAAGGAAAGAATCAAGACATGTCCAAGGTGAAGTGCTTTCACCGTCACCAACACAGACACTATGCCATGAATTGTCCGCAGAAGAAGAAAAATAAGCAAGTTGCTGGATCTGCAGTAGGAGAGGCCTTAGCCTCGCAGTTTGAGCTGGATTTTTCCCTGATCGCATGCTTGGTATCAAGTGTGATGGGATCGGTATGGTTCTTGGACAGTGGTGCGTCTTTTCACATGACAGGAGATCGAGATTTGTTTTCTGATCTGGATGAGAAAGATCTTGGAGTGCACATCGAGATGGGTGATGATGGTAGATACAGTGTGACCGGTATCGGTACCATTTCCTTTGAGAGGGAGTCTGGTAAACCCTTCATATTGAAGGAAGTGATGCATGTTCCAGGATTGAAGAAGAATCTTACCTCTGTGACGATGTTAGAAGACAAGGGATATCCTGCGCAGTAAGACAACTGGAGAAACCTGGAAGATAGGGGTTCGAGTCAAGAACATTTATCAGTTGCATGTAGATGGCTGCTCAACAATGGCATGCAAGGCAGAAGGAGTGGTGAGCCGGGATGATGGCAAGCTGTGGCACCGGTGATTGGGCCACCTTCACCATGGAGCCTTGAAGATACTGCAGCAGATTTCTGTTGGGCTTCCTAAAGGCACTCTTGTGCAGTCAGATCAGTGCAAGGGGTGTATTTTGGGAAAGTTTGTGAAAGCCACCTTTCACGAGAAGGATAGACGCGCCACGACGATCCTTGAGAGAATTCACACAGACATGTGTGGACCTTTCTCAGTTGCTTCGACAGCAAAGCACAGGTATTATGTGATCTTTGTTGATGATTTCTCCCGAAAGTGTTGGATCTTCTTCATGCAGAAGAAGAGTGAGACATACTCAAAGTTCTGTGAGTTTAAAGCACTGGTCGAGAAGGAATCGGGGAAGAAGGTGAAGGATCTTAGGAGCGAGAATGGTGGTGAATTCATCTCTGGCGAGTTCAAGGACTTCTGCAGTGCAGAAGGGATTCGAAGAGAGCTCATAGCTTCCCATAACCCACAGCAGAACGGGGTTGTTGAGCGGAAGAACAGAACGATCGTGGGTGTTGCACGGGTGATGTTGCATGATCAGAGCCTACCCCTTCACTTGTGGGCGGAGGCATGCAATACTGCAGTATATGTGCAGAATCGTTGTCCTCACAAGGTACTTGGCATGAGTACACCTGAGGAGGCTTATTCTGGTAAGAGGCCTGATATTTCACATTTGAGGATTTTTGGTTCTCCTGTTTACATGCATGTGACGAAGGATGTCAGGAAGAAGTTGGAGCCGACCGCAGAGGTTGGGATATTTGTGGGGTACACTGATACGCCCCATAATTATCGTGTGTATTTGCCAGACAGTCACAAGACTGTTGTGTGACAGGATATAAAATTTTAGTAGGAGAAAGCCATGAAGTGTTCGCTTGAGAGGGAGCCACACTTGCATGCAGATGAGGAGCTATTAGTTCCTAAGAATGAGCTTCAGGACGTGTATCAACCACAAAAGGAATTTCATGGAGTGGAAGAGTCCACTCATGCAGCGCCAACCATCAGAGGGCGAAAGTGCACTACAGAAGCTGAGCGACTAGCTCAAGATGCAGAGAAGGTTGTAGGACCACCTACAGCAGAGCAGGAAGAGACAGTCACCGGATCGGTACACTGGATACATGGCTCTTGTGAGAAAAAGTTTCGTGACAGAGCCATCCTCTTTCGAGGAAGCTGTGGAGGAACCCGCATGGGTAGATGCCATGGTGGAAGAGTATGATTCGGTTGTCAGAAACAGTGCATGGGAGATTGTCCCAAGACCATATGGGAAATCAGTTGTGGGTTCGAGATGGATCTACAAAGTGAAGCAGGCAGCTGACAGGAGTGTGGATTGATTATGAGGAGACCTTTGCACTTGTCACAAGGTATTCTTCCATACGGACGATTCTTGCTCTCTCAGCACAGATGGGGTGGCACATTCATCAAATGGATGTGAAGACTGTGTTCCTTAACGGAGTCATTGAGGAGGAATTGTACA
>APFE031487947.1:0-10171 GCA_000404065.3 Pinus taeda | reverse complement strand
TTAGTCTAACTGATCAATAGACTAAGTGATGAGTGGTGTGAATTAGTTATTAATTAATTCACAAATTATTAACTCATAAAGCAACTGAAGAATACATTAGTTAACTCAGTGCATGGACAGTTTAGTGGAGACAAGTGTCAGAGGTGAGAGAAAGGGCAAGACACCTGTTAGTTGTGACTATAGTTGTGCATGTGATTTGCACAATCAATGGATTGAGTATTGCCAATGAGTATTGCATGGTATATCCAAGGGAAATACGAATTTGGATCATTCATTCATCAGTATTCTCATGCAGGATTGATCAGTGGAGGCAGGCAAGCAGCGGAGGAGATTTGAACTAGTGATTGATTCAGATCTGAGCTAGTTTGTGTGTAACAGGTGTAGATAGTACTGAGTACTTGCGAGGAGCATTGTACTATGTATTTTTACATGTTCTCAACCAATATAATATACAGATAGTTGGGGGTTTTCAGCTCTATGCTTTCCCCGTGATATACTGTGTTGATATGTGTGATTGATGTTTCAATGTGCACATGTGAATGTTTTTGATTCCGCAAAATTGATGATCAATAGTAGGGGAGGTTATGTATTATGCATGATTCCGCAAATAGTGTATAATCAAGATAATCTCTGTGAATAAGTGTCATATTATTCAAAATTTCTACAACATGACTTATGACATGACTCGACATGACAGTGCTGTTAGGTGATGGATGTCTTCATGGTGTAGCATAGCTTCACCTTGGCATGGCAAAGTGTGTGGAGTATTCGATAGTATTTGGTTCGCTTGATTATGCTTTGGCACGTTGTTCCTTGCTTGCATGTTGGAAGGCTTGACAGGCTCTTCTGTTCCCAAAAGGTGCATGTTCGTCCTTCCGTTCGTCTGTGAGCACAACTTGCATGTTTGATCATCCATCTATCCGCGAACACATCTTTGCATGATCATCCATTCGCGAGCATATCTCTTCACATGCATCTTTCGTTCGTTTATTGGTGAACCTGTCCTTCTGCATGTCCTCCCTTCGTTCATCCCTTTCATTGTCATGTGATGTTTGTTACCGTACCTATGCCTACAGTCACTCATGACGAGACGACATCAAATCCAAAAACCTCCTAATCTACCATGACACATGATCATTTCGGATGCAAATGACTGAATGAGGCAGCAAGGTTATGAAGAGGGATGATGGCTCTAGGTACGCTGATGAAAACTGTGCAAGGGTCATTGAGTGATGAAGATGGGCAATCCAAGTCGGCAGTGACTGTCTGGGAGGTCTGGCTCGGCTGGAAGTAAAAATTGCGCAAATTTTGGGAGGGACAGTTCGGGCTGCAGGAAAGTAAGGTAAGAAAAATCTATGTAGTTTCCAAAACGAGCGAGCAACATGTGCTGGAAGGCAAAATTTGATCAATTTTCTGGAGGATCAACAGGCAGAAATTGCATAGTTTTTGGGAGGAACTGGGTGGGAGCTTGGCAGTGAAAATTATGCAATTCGCGGAGGGAACTGGTAGTTGGTTGTTGGGTCACTGGCAGCATAAACTGCACAATTCCCAAGGGGAACAAGCAGTCAGTTGCTCGGAGCTTGGCAGCAGAAACTACGCAATTCATGGAGGGAACTAGGAATCTGCTGCTAGGAGCTGTTGGCGAGGGAAACTGTATTGAGGCTGACAAGTTGGCATGTTGATCATCTCTGCATAATTTCTAAGATGAGCAAACTGCTGGGCAGCAGAAGGCCTGCTCATGAAAACTGCGCAATTTCCTGGACGAGCAGTTGGTCGACTGTCAGGAGGATTGACTGGGAAAACTATGCAATTTTTTGAGGGAGACAAGGACAGGCACTTGATGTCTGTCTGGCCTGTCTGTGAAATTTCCTCAGCCAATTGAGCAGGCAAGGTCAGTGGCCTCTACGCAATTTTTGAGGGGACTCAGTCCCGGGGTGGTTGTCGGGTCGGACTGTCTGGGTGGTCAACATGAAAGTTGATTGAATTGCTTGCAGATAGTGCAACTTGAAAATAATTTCTTGGCGCTTCTGCGTTGTTCTAGGTGATAGTCGATCGAGTCAATGGAGGGGTGATTGTCTAGCTATTAGAGGAGAGTCCGGTCATCAAAACTTCAACAAAAATGACTAAGTGTGTGAACAATCAAAAGATGCATAGGTGATCATGCAAACAAACACACATGAATCGACGACGAGACGAATCAAACCATATAGACACACATGTTCAACATGATTGACTGACGGTGCAAGCGACCAACGCAACACTCATGATTGATCGCTGACCGACCGTGACAATGCTTGTGCAACAGTGAATGTGACTCTATTTGTGAGTGCAACAAATACTTTCATAGTGAACACAACGAGTACACACGAAGCAAAGACTTTGAGCATAACCAGAACATGGTTGCAAGCATGACTGAGACACCAACATGCAAAAGCTTGGGTGAAATGAACAAGCAAGGTGGGTGTGATGGCTCACATGAGCTCACGGAGTGAACTCAAGTGTATGCAACCACCAAGTGAAACTCTCAAGGGAAGCTCTGAATTTGGGTGCAAGCCAAAATTTTGGAGGGTGGTTGTAGCCGCTATAATAGAAGCATTATGGGCTTATTGGATAACATGGAGGAATTTGTGGAGCATACTCCTTATGAGTTAGTATATGGGAAGCAAGTGTTACTCCCCATCGAGTTTCAGGTAAAAACATTCCGAACAGCTACTCAATTAGGAATGGATCTAAATGTGGCCCAAAAACAAAGAATACTTCAGCTGAATGAACTTGACAAAATCAGACAAGATGCTTTTCAACAGACCATGTTAGTACAAGATCAGAGACCTCGGTGGCAGGATAAGTATATCAAGATAAAGGTCTTTCAACCAGGATATTTGGCGTTGCTATACGATAGCAAATTTAAACATTTCAAAGGGAAATTTTCAACCAGATGGTTGGGACCCTATGAAGTGGAGGAAGTTTTTGATAATGGCTCAGTCAGGGTAAAAACCATCGATGATGATCATACCTCATTTGTGGTAAATGGCCACAGATTGAAAGTCTACCATCGTCAGCTCTTTCGCCAAGAATTTTTGCCGAATGTGATGCAGGATCCAGAAATGGAGTTGGTCCAAAAGGGGGACCCAACTTCTGTTGGTGCTTCAAATTGATATATATATATATATATATATATATATAACATTGGGCTGACCTTTTGTTTCCTCCACATCTCACATAGAATAACGAGGAAATCCATTAAGGGTAAGTTTATTCCTTTATCCGAACTTGACAAATTATTTACGAAAAAGGACAATTTGGAGTTTACTGTGAACGTTTCAAACTCCCTAAAATTGAATGTTCTAAGCATTGAATGACCCAGGCTTGCTAATATTAATGGCATAGTAGTAGTTAGGGATCTGCTAAGTACATAATTTTCTTTTTCCCCAGCTCAATAGAATAAGCACAGAAAAGAAACTCCCTGGAGTCTACTTTGGGTGCTTTAGACTCTCTAAAAATGAATACCCTGAGCATCGATTGACTCAGGCTCATTAAATTTATGAGGAAGCAGTAGTTAGGGATCTGCTGAGTATAGAATTATTCTTTTCTAGGCTCAACAAAATAAGTACGAAAAAAGAAATCCCCCTTGGAGTCTTCTTCTGTGCATTTCAAACTCTCTAAAATTGAAATGCCTCAGGCAATGATCATCCCAGGCCTGGTCAAAATCCATGGAATGATGGCACGAGATTATACTACAGCAACCAGAAGTCAAATTTTAGTCACAATTTCTACAGTTAGCTTACATGAAACTTCAAAGAAGCCTTCTATTCATTTTTTAGTTCAATCACAATTTTTCATAGTTTCCATGTTCAATGAGCAAGTTAAAACGCTATGAACCTAATTCAATACTACTCTTAGACTGAATTGGATACTGAATGATTTCTTGTAAATCTGTGTATCAAGTTCAGGAAAGGTATATGGGATCAACTTTAGCCTAGCAATATTAAAATTAACAAAGATGGTAAATTGTACTCTATATTATTTATAATTACATGAACAAGTCTATCATCTAGGATTCATAAAATGAAGAGGACACTCAACCAAAGACCAATTTGTCCCTGTCATTATTGTTCACGAGTTCTTGAATATTAATGTGTAGTCAAATCAAGATATGGGTAAATTTACATTTTATTAGACTAATTCAAAGTATATGAATGATAGAACTTTGTGATAATCTACCTCCTCTCATTGTAATGATTTACATATCTTCCCCATAGTCGTTTGATCCTAAACCATCCTATCCCACTACCCTTCCCATTCATTGCTACTCGTGTGGTACAAATGTCAACTACCTACTCATCATTACAACAGTGAATCCGCACCATAATTCAGAATTCCATCATTGTCGTTTCAAACGAATTTAAATTTATGTGAACCCCGACATGAAAATTGTTTGTCTCATTGCTAAGTTTCAGTTGAGAACCGACCTGTGAGCTCTGTATTTCCCATCTAACCATCAACATTTATCCACCTTGGGCATGGGCTCTGATCGCCATGAACCCACATTCACCCAATTTTCTAAGAGCCCAGAATATGCTAAGTGTAAGGCGTTGTTCGAGGAGAAGGGATGAATGGGTTTTCTTTAGCAACTTCAGGGTTATAATGACATAGTAGCAATGGCCTTCATGCCAAATTTTGATGGGAAATTTGTAAGGGTCAGGAGCCTGAAAATCAAAGTGACTGAGAAGTCGATAAACATGGCAACCAAATTGCCACTAACCGATGAGAAATATTTTAAAGGAGAGCTTCTCAAGCGAGATGATTGTGTTAAGTTCCTTAAGCTGGCATACAAGTCCATTAATTTATCGAAGGGGATCCTATGAAGCTACATGGAGGAGGAATGGAACCCACTCATAACTACATTACAAAGATTTGTTACCTGTGAGGGGAGGCATATCGTTGTTTTCCTTTATGATATTAGGTTGCTCTTGCACTTTTCATATGGTCGAGAAGCCAATTTTCAGTTTTTTTCTGCATAAAAGTTTGTATAAGGTCACCAAGGGTGTTCAGTAAATTGTCAAAAACCTTGAGACTAGTGTGTTCCGTCACAGTCTTATCAAGATGTTGGTTGTTCATGAGTTGAGTAGACAGAAAAAGTCTTGGGAGGAGTTTTTGGTGGAAAGTTTTTCAGGGGAAGAAACCCAAATCAAAGGTTGACAGAGACTCATTAGCCCTTGATCGAAGAAATTGGGTCAAGAAGCCGAGGCTCCTCCTGATTCCAGTTCTAAACAGGGCCAAAGCCCTACGATAACCTCTATGTCTACAAAGGAGGAAAGTCATTTGGTGAAACCCCTAAAGAAGCATGTAAACCCTAGTTCATCTACAAAGAAATTGACCCTTGCTTCGAAAGGAAAGAAATGCAAAAGAAGTAAGCAACAAAAGAGTGAACCTGTTAATAATGAAGTAGCTGTCGAAGAAGCCTAGTTGAGCAAACGAAAAAGCCTCGGGTGGAGGTTACGGAACCTGTTGTCTCACCAACATAAAAGCAGTCTGAGGGAGCTAATGTCGCCCCTAATAAGAGAAAGAGAAAACTCCTCAAGGAAGAGAAGGAAGCGACATCAGTGCTTGCTACACTAATGCAGAACGAGAAAGCATCAGAGAATCTGACCTCGTCACAAGGTCGGCAACACACGAGAATCATGTTTAGACAAAAATTGTCCATTTCCAGTACTCAAGACTGAGAACCTGTTACCATTCTATCCTCTCTGGAACAGGAGATGAAGAGCCCCTCTTGGGCAGTCGAAGAAGCAAGGGATCTTCCGCCTGAGGAAGATGGACCAATGGATAATTTCCAAGATTTTCTGAGCATTTCACCATAGCTAGATCCATCTAATAAGTGTCCATGCAAGAAGAAGCAGACATCTAAATCTAAGAAGAGCTAGACACTTGATGAGTCGACTTACAGAGGGAGTAGTTCACGACAACATACCATACTTGCTGAAAATGCCTTGGTTTGTGGTGGTAGATATTTACAATTATTGTGGCTAAGTTATAGAAATAGAATGCAAAGCTTAAGGAAAAGGCTCATAAGTATAAGACGTTGTTTCATTATGTGTGGACGATTAACAAGAAATATCGAAACAAGAATCTATCTTAGTCTCCAAGAACAATGTGCTCATCCTGAGGAACAAGCGCCTTATTAGTTGGAAGTTAAAACAATAGAGGCATATCAAGAGGCTTAGTGCACATGAGCAAGCCTTGAGATTTCAATGACCATTAATGAAGGAAAACCATGGTTTGGAAGTCCTAGTAAGCGCAACAAAATTTGAAGGAAGGGATGACCTAATTTTTTATCACTAGTTGAAGTTTGAAAAGGGCAACTGCATAAGGACATGCATTCCCTCATGCATGGGGGGATGTTGGGCCCTACTTTTGTACCCTTTTTCACATCCTATCCCACTATTTTTACTGTCATTTACCTTACTTTACTCCTTTTTGGTACCCTAAAACCACTCGACACTAGTTAAACTACGTTACTTTACATTGGAGGTAAGATTTATTAATAAGTGTTATTTTTGTATGCATTTGATTGGTTTAGGTAGATGTTAAATAACTTTATAACTCTTGATTCAATTTGACTAATCTATAGAAGGACTCTTGAATATAGGCAGACATTTGAAGTGCGTGGACAAATGTCGAGTCTTGAAAATGTCATTCATTTCCATTACACTTTCACTATTATGTCTATTATATCACCTCCATTTCACTACTATGTCACCACATTCATCCCACTTTCATTATCATTGGACCACATTTATGTTTTTCTAAACTTTATTAATTCTAAGCCTTTTAGGTGAATTTGTGGTTAAAAAATAGAAAATAATGTGCATATGCTTATACCTAACAAATGGGTTGAGATTGTTGACATGTGTAGGTTGAAAGGAGGCTTCTAGAAGACCCTTATGTGGCACTCTAAGGCCAAATTCGAATGTGAGTGGAAAGAATCATGGGATCATGAGGATATGTGTCACATCTCCTAATTATATTGTAACTCTAAGAGGACATGTGTCTTATCAGTTCCTATTTTGATTAGGACTCTAGAGGTAGAGGGAGAGATTCATGGACTCTCATTAATGAGATGGCTTCTCATCCTTTTGTATAAATAGGAGATCTCTCTCCTTCATTTGTTAGTCTTAGCTTAGCTTGACTTGGCTTTTAGTTATTTAGCTTGGAGTTTGTAGTTCTTCCTTGATGGATTTGGAAAGCTTTGGAGAACTTTGTTGTACTTTGTGATTTTGAAGAATTTGAATAAAGCTTTGATGTTTTCAACATGGAAGGAGATGTGAAGTAGGTGTCATGGAGCACATTAGAATGCAAGGTAGAGTAGATTTCATTTTGTAATTTTTCTTTGATTTCATTATGTCATTTGACTGCTTTCAAGTTTGATAGATTAGATTTTCCATTCATGCAATTTAATTCATGTAAGTGTGTTCAACCAGTTGATTATAGATTATTTTTTCTTTACATGTTTTTGCATCGAATAGTGACATGAGATTTGCCTCTCTGCCGACCTTGTTTTTTTAGCTTTTCAATTTCAGTTATGCTTTGATTTCAGTCTTGTTCAGTTGCTTTGTTAAGTTAGTTTAGAAATCAACTCACTCATGTCATTGACGGTTACCTCCGAAAGCAATAGCGAGACTAACTAGCGAGGGATCGAAATATGAATGTTGTGATTTGATTTTAGTTTACTTTTCTGCAATTAGATATTGGATTGCTCATTTCATTGACGGTTACCTCCGAAAGCCATAGCGAGACTAATGGTGAGGGATTGAAATATGAGTGTGTAATTTGATATTAGTTTTACTTTTCTGCAAATAGATATCAGATTGCTCAAGTTGTTTATGATTACCTCCGAAAGCCATAGCGAGACTAATGGCAAGGAGTCAGAATATGAGTTGATGTAATTTGATTTTAAGTTTACTTTTCTGCAAATAGATATCAGATTGCTCAAGTTGTTTATGATTACCTCCGAAAGCCATAGAGAGATTAATGGCGAGGGGTCAGAATATGAGTTGATGTAATTTGATTTTAGCTTTACTGTTGAAAATAATACTGAGAGGGGGGGCTAAATCAGTATTATCTAATTCTTTTACCAATCTTCCTTATTTATACTTTGAATTATTTTTGCATAGCAATACCATAAATAATGAGCATGAACAAGAAAAGCAGACAGTCACATCAAAGAACACCAGATATAAGGTGGAAACCCAATGTGGGTGAAAACCACCTGCTGCAATATGTCTCTATCTTCTTTCAAATTAGAAACTCCTTTTACAATGGTCTTGTACTGGTGCAGTCCTTTACCAGTACGCAGGCTGCAACCTGCAGAGAGCTAAAACTCTCTCTCATTTTCCAGTCTCTCCTGGAAGGGAGCTACAACCCCCTACTTCTTTTCAAGGACCACTTTTCATAAATTTTCAAACTGAATCCATATACATCAAATGATCATTAAGTACATGTAAATTTTACAGTCAGCTGCAATAATCAGATCAACAATAACAGAACTGAAACCAGAACACCTTATCAACAGATAAGTTCAACCAACAGAAGATCTTAAAACAGATACGCAATTTTCTTTTTACTGGCCTGCGTCGCTACGCACTTCACCCTCTGCTTCTCTGCATATACACGCAGAGTTCCTTCTGTTGTACTGCGTGACCACGCACTACTCCTTTCACTGATCTGCGTACAGTACGCACCCAAATGTACTATCGCACCGCGTACTGCATAGTAGGCATGCACCCAGAAGAACTATCGCGCCGCGTACTGTCACAGTAGGTACGCACCCAGAAAGACTGTCGCGCCGCGTACTTAAACAGCAGGCACGCACCTGAACCACTGTCGCGCTGCGTACCTACGCACTTCACCTTTGTGGCCTTTGCATACCCACGCACTGCCCCTTCGTCACCTCTGCGTACCCACGCACTGCTTCTGTTGATCACCTGCGCACCTCTGATTAGGGCCAAAATACAGTCAGATACTCAAATCTGATCTTGCGCTCGAGAGATCACCCTTCACAGATTCGCTTCCAACTTCTCTTTTATAGATCAAGCTTTTAAACCGAGAACCCAATATTTCAGATCTTAAGATATTCAATACTCAAAAGATACCCAAGCCAAATGATCTCCTTAGCTTTATATAGGCAACATCTTCCTCAAATCAAAGACTAATACCATGGGCCAAAACCATGATAATACAATACTGTCGGCTAAATACCATAGGAAACCCCACGTGTGCGCGCTTTACTGCCTTGAAGTGTGTGCACTGGGGTACGCACCTCATGAATGGATAGTCTGCGTAACTGGATGCAGTCCCTGCACGGCGTACCTGCAGGTACGCACCTCCTGAACTATTCTCCTGCGTACTTCTTTATTTTCATCAAATTCAGAGCCATGCCATGGTTGTTGCCATCAAGTATAACATCTGTAACATATACCAGAAACATAATGCCAACAATCTCCCCCTTTGGACTTGATGGCAACCTCAAAAACTTCAGCTTCATTCTCCCCCTTTGACATCAAGGGCAAAGGGTTATGCTCCCCCTAAGAACATGCTCCCCCTGAATATGAACCAGAGCTGCAAAGAAGAACCACAATCCACCAAACACCATAAATGACCATGAAAGAGATAGAGACATATTGCAGCAACATTCAGACCAGCATCCATGATCTTCTTTCGGGACGTCTTCCATAATGCCAACAATGCATTATGTGCTCCCCCTGAACTTGTGCCATTCAATCTTCAACCAATCCGCAAACCAGAAAATGTACGCATATACCCCAAATGAACCGTGCGTACAACCATCAAAAGAGATTCAACAGGATGATGCATCAACAACCCCCAGCTTTTGCCTGAGGTATTCAAAGGCCTCCCTGGGCAATGGTTTGGTGAGAATATCAGCAACTTGTTCCTTAGAAGGACATACTCCAATTTGACCTTTTGTTCAAGACTTGTTCCCGGAGAAAGTGATTTTTGATCGGTATGTGCTTTGTCTTTGAATGCATGACTGGGTTCTTTGAAATGCTGATTGCACTTGTGTTATCACATAAGATGGAGATAGGTGGTGTACAATCGATTTGAAAATCCTGCAAGGTCTGCATCATCCAATGGAGTTGAGTGCAGCAAGATG
>APFE031487946.1:20978-41546 GCA_000404065.3 Pinus taeda | reverse complement strand
GGCGGATGATCTGACGGTAGAACTTATGTTTAGTTTAGGGTTTTTTTCCCTAGAAGGAAACCCCTCTCTTTGTATGAGGGCATTGTATTTGAGGCAGATATAGATGTGTATTCTGTGTGAGCGAGAAATAGAGAGGTGAGACTGTGAGAGAAGATAGAGGATATTACAGCGGATTTGCTGTAGGTTGTGTCTCTTCATTTTGCTGGATAATAGAAAGGAAGGACTGGCTGTTCGAGGTGGACGTAGACCAAACTGGGTGAACCACGTATATCTGTGTCTCTCTTGTTTTGTGCGTTTTCTGTGTTTATAGTTCTGCAATATTTTATGTGTTCCATTGCTCCGTAATATATAATTTTCTAACATCAAGGAAATCTTTCTAGGCCTACTCAACAGGGCATGCAGATGGTCATGGCTTCTCAAGCTCAACCCGGTTTTCAGCCCTAGACTCAAACTGGTCTCCACATGCAAGGTGGGTTTCAATCCCAACCTTCTTACCAAGCGCAGCCTGATCCCCAGGCTCAATATGGAGCCCAGCAACCGTATGGATACCAGCAACCCGAGGGGCAAGCTCAGTTTGCCCCGTATCAAAATTATCAACAGATGCAAGTCGCCCCTTATCAAAATTACCAACAACAGTATGTTTCTCCTGCAAGTCAGTTTGGTAACCAATGGAGTGATCGGGGGTAGATCCAGAGTCAACCGTCTGGTTATGGATATAACCCCTATGGATAGAGTCCCTACGGACAGGGTCCTTTTGGACCTAGTCCGTCCGGACAGAGTCAGTGGGGGCAACCAGCAACTGGTTGGAACTCCGGCCCTACCTCGTATGCACAACCGCAGATGTCCTTCAATCCTCAACTACCATTCTTAGCAATGTTGGAACTGCCAGATGTATCTAAATTAACTGATGATCCTATTTTGCATAATCCATACTGGCCGCCGGTTCCAAGATACCTGGCGACTGTCCCAAATTTGACGGCAAGGCTAGAGAGGATCCTCAAGCCCATGTAATGACTTACCACCTTTGGTGTTCGTCGAATTCGTGGCTTGACGATTCAATCCGGCTCCGCCTGTTCCAAAGGACTCTCACCATCTTGGCTGCTAAATGGTACATTGAGTTGACCCGTGCGTCTTTTTAAGATTTCAATTCATTAGCAATGGCATTCCTCACTCATTTTCAGTTACCCATTCGTTATGAGACAGGAATGCATCTCCTTACGTCTCTCAAACAGGACACGGCCAGGCACATTCCTAATCATATACATGGATGGAGATGACGTCGTCGGTTGATCAAGTTCTGGATTCCTAATCAACTCCTAACCGATTGGTTCACGACCTCCTTTGTCCTCAAGATCGCACGGGACATTGCCATGGGAGCTTGTGTGACTGAAGACCAAGCTATCACGCGTGCTCAGTACCTCGACTTAGTTTATTCTCAGTCAGGTACTTTATATGAGTATTTTCCTGATGCCCTGAGACACGGTACATCCAAAGCTCTGTCAAATCCATCCGTTGATGGGGTTATTGGCTCTGTAAATCCGTCGTCAAAGAAATCATCCTCGAACCCTGGGAAGCAAAAATCGAATGCTTCAAACGAAAACACTTCTCAGGGTGGTTCTAATTTTGGAAGTACTTCCGAGGTCAATGCCGTCTAGTCCACCATGACAGACAAGGCCTCGAAAGGAAAGAAAAATGGGAAAGCGAAGAGTAAATCTGAGCAACCCAAACAGGACTCCTCCAAACCTCCACCCGAGGAAGGAGCCAAGTGTAAACCAAAGTATCCTTGTCTTATCTATGATGAGGATCATTATACCAAAGACTGCCCAAGGCGGTCCGAGGTTAGTCTTTTATTGAAAGGTGCTCATGGGATTCCTGCGGTTCTGAAAGAACCTTTCCCCTCTCAACAAACCCAAATGGTGGCCAATCCATCTTCGTCTTCATCTCCCTTTGGTTCCCAAGTGTTCATGGCCGAAACCATTCCCATTCATGTAACGACTCGAACAAAGGAATATCTGTCATCCACCGGGAAGGAGCTTGAGATCCCCTTAAGCACTCCTCTGTCCAGTTCTGGTCCCCTCCACATTGAGAGACCTAGTACTGAGACGCCCATATGACCCCCTCCAAAAGGAGGACTCCGGAGATCATCTTACAACCCAGACGCTCGTGTTGCCCAACACTATAGCATAGTTGAGGACTTAACGCAGGCTCCATCGGCTATGTCCGCTTTAGAAGTTCTCCAGAGCTGCCCCCCTCAGAGGAAGTCCCTGCTATCGGCCATCGGTGGCATCGACCCGGCCGATTCGGATTTGATCACCTTTGATCTCGAGAGTCATGTCCCAAGATTGCCTCATCAGATTGCCTTCCTCATTCAAGTCGTCATCAATTCGAAAACGATTCATCGTACGATTATTGATGAAGGCGCGTCAACTTGCATCATGTTTGTTGCTTGTTGGAAAGCGATCGGGTCTCCAACTTTGAGCTAGTCTCCCACGACGCTAGAAGCCTTTGATGGGAGAGAATCTCACCCCTATGGTATCCTTCAACGATTGTCGATTACTTTGGAGTGGAAGTTGAGGTCGTTGATGTAAATCTTACTTACAACCTCCTTCTGGGCCGGAGCTGGACATATGCCATGCGTGTCGTGGCTTCGTCCCTCTTCCGTGTCATTCGTTTCCCTCACCAGGGGAAAATTGTCACGGTAGACCAGCTCTCCTTCTTTGCTTCTTCTTCTGAAGGCAATGTGCCTTTCATAGAACATACCTCCATCCCCTTTGAGAGTGTGGGAGCCGGGATCTTCAAAGATCTCACCCTTATGGGTGTCTTTTCACTCCCACCTCCAAACCTCGCCTCTATCAATATGATTTCGGTTTGCTCTGATCCTTGGGTCCTCCCCCCCATTGACCAGATAGAATCGCGGGGTGAGGAGATGTCGTTGAGTCCCGCCGAGCTCAACTCCATCGAAATTGCTGCTGTATCGGCTCCTCCTGCTGAATCTGCTTCTTTAAGTGGAGCTCTTGACTCATACGACTATTCCCCTTGGCTTGGAGAATGCACCTCCTCGGATCCGTTAAAGGAAATATTTCCTTCCGACGAAGCTATAATAGAGACCATGTCTCTCGAGGAACCTCCGTGATTCAATCTTCATCACCATTCCTCGTTTCTCCCTACCCTTCGGGAAACATTGGCTTGTCTCGAGCGGTTTTCTCCTTGTCTCCCTTCACAACCCCTTCAGACACCCATTCAAGTATATCAAGTGTCTTCTAAAGGGAATTTGGGGAACATTATGCAGACTCAACCTATCGACATCTTTGTCAAACCAGGGGTCGTCGAGCACATCTACATAGGAGTCACTTGCACTCCTAAGGAAATTCAAATCTATATAGCTCTTTTTCGCGAGTTTTGTGACGTCTTTGCATTGTCTTATGAAGAGATGCCCGACATTTATTCAAGCATCGTAGTGCATGAGATACCTACGTATCCAGGAGAAAAACCTGTTCGTCGTCATTTACGCCCTGTGCACCCCCCCAAGGCTGCAGCAATCAAGGCGGAAGTCGAAAAGCTTCTTAAAGCTGGTTTCATTTACCCCGTCCCACTCACAGATTGGGTCTCTAACATCGTCCCTGTGGATAAAAAGCAGGGTACTATCCGCGTCTGTGTCGATTATCGTGATATTAATCGAGCCTACCCAAAAGATAACTACCCCACACCCTTCATTGACCAGCTCATTGATGAGTGTGCTGTGAGTGAGATATATTCGTTTATGGATGGCTTTTCTGGATCTAACCAGATTAATATCACGCCAGCCGATCAACACAAGATGGCCTTTATCTGTCCGTGGGGTACTTTCGCTTATAAAAAGCTCCCTTTCGGTCTCAAGAATGCCATTGCCACTTTCCAACGTGTGATATCTTACACCTTTCATGATATCTGGCACATCGTGCAGCCTTGTCTGGATGACCTTCTCGTTCATTTAGCTAAACGCCAAGACCATCCGTCGCATCTCCACGAAATTTTTCTCCGCTATCGACACTACAATATTCGACTTAATCCACATAAGTGTGTCTTCTACATGGAATCTGGCCAACTTCTCGGGTTTATCGTCTC
Organism: Pinus taeda; assembly: GCA_000404065.3. NCBI lineage: Eukaryota > Viridiplantae > Streptophyta > Pinopsida > Pinales > Pinaceae > Pinus > Pinus taeda. The sequence goes on along the minus strand of APFE031487946.1, from coordinate 37,442 downwards.
CCGAGAGGGAATCCGCCTAGATCCCCTTAAAGTCGAGGCCATTTTAAATCTTACTCCCCTTGCTTCTTTGCGGCAACTGCAGAGCTTGCAGGGTAAAGAAAACTTTTTACGACGATTTATCCTGAATTATGCCAAGGTGGCAAAAGGTTTCACGTGGTTACTGAAGCGTGACACCCTGTTTCGATGGGATGCCATAGCTCAAGAGTCTTTTGAACATCTTAAAACTCTTCTGGTTTCCGCCCCTTTGTTGCGTCCTCCAAATTACCATCACGATTACACGTTGTATCTGGCCGCTGCTGATACCACCATCAGCATGGTTCTTGTTCAGGATGACAATGATGGCACTGAACATGTTATTTATTACCTTAGCCGTAATTTATTAGACATGGAGTCTCAATATGATTATGTCGAGAAGTTGGCATTGGCTGCCGTTTGCACCGTTCAAGGCTTCCGTCATTACATCTTGTTGCGTACCACGACAATGATCTCTGATTGCAACCCAATGACCTACATTTTGTCACGTCAGTTGCTGGGGGGCAAATACTCGAAATGGATAGTCATCCTCCAAGAGTTTGACTTGGAATTTACTGCTACCAAGTCTAAGAAATCACTTGTCTTCGCTGAACTATTATATTCTTTGCCATCTGCTGTTGCCTCCTCTCAGTTAGAGGATTCCATTCCTAATGAAACTCTCGTCCTGATCAGCACCCTTGATCCCTGGTATGGGGATATTATTGTCTACTTACAGACGTCCTCCTTCCATCCTGAGACATCTAAGGATGCTCGCTGACAGATCTGACATCAAGCCCAACCGTATCGCATCGTTGGGGACACCCTGTACCGTCTCGGCATTGATTCTATTCTTCGCCGATGCTTGACTCTCGAAGAAGCAGAGAGAGTTTTAAACGACTGCCACTCTGGTGCTTGCGGCAGTCACATGTCTGGATATGCCACTACATAAACAATCCTCCGTGATGGCTACTTTGGCCGTCCATTTTCAAGGATTGCATTCTTGCCGTCCGTTCATGTCATGAGTGCCAAATTTACCAACGGAAGATGCGTGCACCCCCTACTCCACTGCACCCCGTTGTAATCGTCGGTCCTTTTGCCAAATGGGGCATCGATTATATGACATGTAACCCTCGCTTGGCTAGGGGGCATGGGTACATCATCGTTGCTGTTGATTATTTCACGAAATGGGCCGAGGCGATGCCTACATTGTCTGAAGATGGTCACACGGCGGCACAATTTTTGTTCAACCATGTTATTTCGCGGTTCGGAGTTCCCCAAGCCATTGTCACTGATCACAGAAAGCATTTTCGTAATCACATGATGAACGAGCTAAAAACCCAGTTGGGCCTACGGCATGATAGTTCAACCCCATACTATCCTCAGGAAAACGGTCAAGTGGAAGCCGTGAACAAGGTTTTGGTCATAATGCTTCAACAAATCGTTGGCATGCATAAGTCCAATTGGCATTTGATGTTGTTTTCTGCTTTGTGGGCCTACCGCACCTCCGTGAAGGATGCCACCGGTTTCACTCCCTTTCAGTTGGTTTATGGACTGGAGGCTACCCTTCCTATTGAGTGTGAGATTCCTTCATTAAAGATAGTCGTCGAATTTCTCCCTGATATTACTCCAGTAGAAGAGCGCCTTCTTTACTTAGAGCGACTAGAAGAGACTCGTCGTCTAGCCTCCTTAGCTATTTAAGCACAGAAGAAGCGAGTGAAAACTCACTTCGATAACACTGTTCATCCCTGCTCTTTCATTGAGGGAGACTTAGTACTGCTCTATGATCAAGCTAACGATAAGCTGGGGGCAGGAAAATTCGAGCATATGTGGCACGGGCCCTACATTGTGAAAAGAGTTTTGCAAAAAGGGGCCTACGAGCTTATTGATTACGAAGGGAATCCCCTGGATAAACCCTGAAATGGGATTTATTTGAAGAAATACTATGCTTGAGTCTAGGCACTCTCTTTCTGTATATACATGTGCTTTCAGCAAGTGTGTTGTGTGTGCATGTTTTCATGTTTTTTGTTTTGGTGTATCGGCGTGATTTCCGCTTATTGTGTCTTTTGCTTCTTGGACAGATGTCTGGATCGCATTATGTTGGTTTTGCTGATGGTGCCTCCCACAGTACACGCAACTTGTCATCTGCAGCATGGGTGATCTACGATCCTCATGGTGAGTTAGTAGACATTCAAGGGGTTTGTCTAGGTTGTACAACGAATAATGTCACTGAATATAGTGTTGTGATTGAATTATTAGCTGAGGCGATTAACCTTGGCATTCGAACATTGGTTGTGAACTTGGACTCTCAGCTTGTCGTCCACCAACTCAATGGGCATTATTCCGTCAGAGATCATCGGATCTTAATGTTTTATTTACGTGTTAAGTTGTTAGAAAGGGATTTTGATTTCATTACTTATCAGCATATTCCAAGATGACTTAATACGTTAACCGATGCATTAGCTAATTATGTGTTGGACAGGCATTTGCATAACATGTAATTCAACATAACATAAGAAGCATAAAGTACAATAGACCATAAAACATATGTATATATATGTGTGTGTCCAAAATGTTTGCACCCCGTGCATCATCAAAAAATAATACATGTTTGTCAGAATACATCCGGAGACAACATGTCTCTCAAAAATATGCATAGAAAAGCCTAGATATCTAGTCTCGGTGGTGCTCATGGTAGCACATCACCGCTCGCACTAAACGTCTCAGGAGTCGGTGGATTCAAGTTGGCAGCCCCACCGTGTGCCTCTGGTACGCTAGCGGGACATCCGCTAGCCGAACGTAATCTGGAATCCCTCGAGTGATAGCCTCGAGGTTCTGAATGAGCTCTCCTCTGTCACCACCCTCCTCCTGAGGATCTGTTGCTACTACTGCTGCTACTGGGTGTCTCCTCGCAATAGGAGACATGCCAGTTGGACGCTCTGGGCCAACATCTGCATATGCATATAAAGGTCATTAGGACAAGCATGTACTAACCAAAAAATCATAAAAACACAAAATCAAAAAATGAGATCATACTAATCTCCTCGTCCCAGTCCTCTCCCTCCGGCAGAGGGAGGTTTGGGTCTACGGTGAAGTCTGTCCCCGCGTACGGCCAGTCCTCCACCACAACCAGTTCGCGGCGAAGCCACCCAAAAAACTCAGGTCTGAAAGACATCTGCTGACCGCCACCACCCCTTGGCATCAGTGTTGCCCATCGGGCCATCCTCGGCTCTCGAGGTGCCGGGTTAGGAACAAAGGCCCCTTAGCCCTAGAAGCTTGGCATGAGTTCCAAGAAGAACGTCACCAAGATGGAACCATATCCGAACTGCTGCAACTTAACCTGCTTGGCCTTGGTCAGTTGCCTCTTCATATTGGTCGTCACTACTGACGCCCAATTGAAGACTGTCGGGCTAAGGCACTCTGTTGCCAGGATCAGATGGTTCTTCGTAGCTTCGTGGGGTGCCTGTGCCCTCACATCTCGTGAGATGGAAAACATCAATGCTCTCAGTGTCAGATCCGGGACAGTAGGGATATCCACCTTCGAGCTGCCCGACCCGTATCTTGCATCTGGGAAAACTTGGGCCTTCACCTCATCCATCTTCTCTCCAGACGGCCTGCTACTGGTTAGACGAGGCACTGGCCCCCGTCATGACAATCCAGTAAGGAAGTAGACATCAGATATGTCTAACTCCAATACTTGGTCCCGTATTCGGAACACCTGTTCCTGTACGTCCCATAAGTTGATCAAATAATGTAAGAGCTCTGGCTGAGCTCGTAAATAGGACAACAGGAAATATTTCTTGAGCCCACATGCTCTGAGAGCCTCCATGCAGTCCTCATCTGCTAAGGCCAATGTGTCCACTTGGTCATGTTCTCGTTCTTTCCACACGATCACCATTTTTGCGTATTTCCCTACAAACACAAGCCCAAAACAATGAATTAGATCCTTGTATAACTTGAAAATGAAGGGAAATTGATTTAAATTTGTTAAAAATTCACCAAACAACCCACGCGACCATTGGCGCGACTGTTTCTAAAACAATCGCGCCCATGGGCACGTACCCTTTGTGAAAGTTGCCCCATTGGCGCGGGTCTGTGCCTGAAACTCGCGCCAATGGGCACAACCCTTAATTTTGAAATACTCCCTATAGGGGATGGAAAAACAATTTAAAACAAATTTCAAACGGATAGAAATGGAGTAAAAGACGAGACCTCTTACCTGACACTGATGGCACTCCGAATGATCAACTGGATTTGTCGGAATCGCCGATTGAAGATCGCACACCAAAAGCCCTAATGTCGCTCTCCAAAGGTAAAAAGTGAAAAGTAAATTTTTGTTTTATCATTTTCACCATTTTATAACTTTTTGACCCACAAATAGGTTTTAGAAGTCATTTTATGAATATTTGTGTCGAAAATGGATTTTGCGCTGGTTCCTTGTGCAACAGCAGGTGTTTGTACAGCTTAGGCAGCGAAACGAGTTGTATTTTATACTTTTTCAGACTCAGTAAATACACGAAAAAGTCACTTTGGAGTCACCTTTTTGCTCTTTTCTGACTCTCTAAACATGAAAAGAATGCTGATTTGGTCCTCTCGACTCATTAAACGGAAATGAGAGGTGGTCGTCTTTAAACTCTTTTCCGACAGTGTAAAAACGAAAAGATTGTCGGACCCTTGTCGTTTTCGGTTCGTTAACGGTCACGAAGCGACGTGGTTTTGATCGCTTTTTTACTTTTTCAGATCGGAATCACTATTTATGAAAGTACTCCTCGGTCGTAATGATCGGGCGGTTCTTTTGAGCATTGTTTTATACTTTTTCGGGCTCGAGAGACACAACTTTCCGAAAAAGGACACCCCTGGAGTTTACTTTTCTGCTGTCTTTTCAAACTCTCTAAACATGAAAAGACGCCGAGTTCTTCCTTTTTCAAACTCGTTAAAACTGAATGACATCGGATTCCGTCACAATGACGCCTCTCAAGCATATGCTATCCCCGTCAAGCTTGTCATCCAAAAATAACCAGGGTACTCGCCAGAAATGGTGGGGAATAAAGGAACCACAATTATCGTCATGTCGGCAATATGTCGCTCTTGAACATGGCACTTGTCTGCATTCGTGTTTGGGTGGGGACATCTCATCTTGTTTTCATACTTGCCTCCGTGGGTTTCGGTTATCATGTTTGACCTCTCATCTGCTCATCGCCTTGTCACCATGACCCCTGATCATTTGATGCCAAATACTGCCAAGTCCACTGTCGTGCCGCCGATATGTTCAAGAGAAGTTGACCTCTGCATAATGCTTAACCTCCCTCTGATACCTCACACAAAACATTATATCCTTCTTTGTCTCATGTCGATGATGTGGGAAACATTATGGCCCACCTTTGATCAAGATCACTTCCTGTCGACTTCAACTCATTATCCAGGAAGTTGACTTAGAGACTCCCTTCAGGTACCTTGGAGCCTGCATGCCTCAATGGCAAGTTCTTCGTGTTCGACGCGAGGTTTTCATCATTAGCCTCCGATCGAATGATTCTACAGGTGTTCGAAACCGGCTCACTGATTCACACACCGTGGATTGTACCTATAGTACCTTGAGGACCATTGTCATTATTGGTGGTACCTCTCGCATATGTTAATAGTTTTCATCATTGACTGGTAATCAGACGATGTTCTTGCATGTTCTACTTCGACTCCCATATTCGCATGCTTGAACTTGTACTTTGTTTGGGTCGAGATGGAGTGCAAGACCTTGGATTTTGTCTGTTGAGATCCAGGTTGCATTTTGTGGATTATTATAATCATTACATGACTCATTCACTGGATGGCTGCAACCATGCTTGAGTCTATTCATCGATCCTCGCTGGATGGCTGCGTCCATACCTTGGATCCAAATTTTTATGTACTCTGCTATGGATGGTTGTGCCCATACCACATACATCATGTACTTGCGATATCAGTTGTACTTTGTGCAGGTTCTCCAGCGGCCGTGTTTTCAGTCGACCATGTTCTTGTAAAGAATTTCACCCCTCTCTCTCTCGGGCTTCATGCTTTAGGGGGCATCTGTTACACAGTATTTTGTCAATGTCCCTGCTACCCCTTCTCCCGTATATTGGAGGACCTATTCCAGGACCTATGAGAAGTGACATAACCTGAAAACACCTGCATTGTATCCTCTTGAGTATGTACCTCATATGCCCTGAAGACACCTTCTGCAAAATACCCATAAAAATAGCCCTTTTTCCATTGGCACTGTTCCACAGTGTATCACTCGCGCCAATGGGGGAAGTCCTTCAAAGAGGGCGTGCCAGCTGGTGCTCTGTCTCAGAGTCGCACTAGCACCAACCCAGTTCGGTAAAGTTTTTAACAAACCAACTTGCGAAGGTTCTTCCTAACCTATTCAGGAACTTATTCCAGTTTGAGTTAGTTCAGTTGGGCTTCGAATCTCCATAGAAGGGAAGTAGTTCTCCACCTCTCATGGAAGCTTCCTAATGATAAGGACAATCCCATGAATCTTTTGGATGATCTTATCTCCTTCTCCTCTCTCTATATAAGCTTGTACCTTTGCCTTTAACAAGCTAGCTAGTAATTCTACTCTTCAAGCTCCAAATTTTAAAGTCCCAAAGTCTGAGAATTGCTAAGATCATGCTACAAGAGGCCTTGTTCATCCCCATAAGGCTATATCTTTAAGGAGGAGATCTTTGTCCAAGTAACCAAGGAGAGAGAGGCTTGTTCCCCATTCCCTACAAGCTTTGCAAGGCATGTGTTGATGATCACCCAGCCAAAGGAGGATTTGACGTCAGAACTTGGTTGTATCTTTCTTTGTTTATCAATAATAATAAACAACTAACATTATGGTTCCACTCTTATTGTCTTTATAATGATGTTTGAGTTGTATCCTTTATGACTAATATATAGTTGCATTTCTTGGATTTTATGCTTGTACTTGTGTTGTTCTTTGCATGTGCAGGTGTTTGTTCATGAGGATCGTGAGGATTGTGACCAACTGAAGTGAAAGAACGGGAGCGATGACTCTTCTACAAATACTAGCGTTGGATTCGAGGTAGGCCCTCATCATCGGTCTTTACTTTGCAATTAGGAACCTGCGTGTTAGCGTTGTTTGATTGTTGCTATACCCCATTTAGGCTAGTGGGATCACCTATGTTCGTAGAGGGGATTTACCTACACAACATAGCCTTGTACTACTTCTTCTAATCATTGTCAGTAGGAACAACCACAACACTCTTGACATAGGCTTTGAGATCGTACTCCTCCATAATAGCTAAGATTCTGCTCTTCCATATGACATAGCTAGAAGCTCCTTCCAACCTATCGTGATCTCTGAGTCAGTTTGATGCCATCTCACCCAAACTGTCGAATTGACTCCTCTAGCCACTGCTCAACTGCCCAGCAAGTGAGAAATTTGAACTTTTTGGCAAAAAGTTGTCTAAGGAGAAAATTCCCCTTCTATGTGTCTTCGCTCTTTTCCGTGGATTTCCACCCCGGTAGAAACTGCTCCCTTCAAGTACTGTGTTAAGCCTCTGTGTCACTCCCTCTGCTTCTGCAAACACATGAAATGGAAATCATATCTCTCTGTCAACTCTCTCAGAGGGAGATTTCCTCATCTCTACTTCTCAGCAAGGACTGTGCAATCCCTTCAAGGGGATTTGAATTTCTACCAAATGTAGCTATTGGCCTCTCTGCTCAGCGTTGGATCTACCATTCCTGTTTCAAAATCAATGCTCTGATACCATGTGAAAATTCCAAATCCTAATGGAACCCCTACTACAACAAATCTCAATCTACTTCACCTACTTGATTTTAATATACATTATCAAGTTATTCTATGAATATTGAAGCAAATTACTTCTGCAACCTACACTACATAAAATTTGATTACATGAAATAGAAAACTAAGCAAAGAACAAGATACATAGGACACAGTTATTTTTGGACAAAATAGTCCCCGGAAAAACCCAATGCAGGAAAACCAATGCAACAGCTCACCCTATCACTAGAGAAACAATGATTGATTCTTCTGCTCTGGAGACTTTGCGTCATCCTCTGATGGCCTCTGCGTCAAATTGTGTCACCCTAGGCAGCTTGTCCATCATCCCTCAAGGGTATTACACTGTCTCTCTCCTTTAGATCCTCTCCTGGCTGAGAAATCAACTTTTTTGCCTCCCAGTCTCACACCCTCAATTCTGGCAACTGAACTTCAAATTCCCTCAGCAGAAACTTGACGTGTCCTCACTATTTGCATTACACTATGTAGGTCAACAACAACCCTCTTCTGGACATCTTTCTATCCTCTCTCTATTGTGTACTTTCCGGAAATTTTTTCTCTCGGATTGTCACTGCCCCTCTGCTGGAAGATCTCCAAAATCAATTTCCCTCCTGAGAAATTCTCACCTCAAAAAATCTATTTCCTCGATCTCTCTGTGTGTCTCTAAATGACCCCAAACCTCCTTCTTATCCTTTTCTCCATGAGACTTCAACGACTAAGATTTAGTCTCTAATTAATGGTTAAGATTAAAACATGACTAAATCCGCCTTCTAGATCATTCTCACCCATATTTGGATTAATACCCATTAATGTTTTAATTTTCCTAAGTTTAGACTTAGGAACCCCATTAAAAATATTAATTATTTTAATAAAATACAATTTTTCTGGAATTTCACCAAACGGTTTTTGGGTTCTTTAGAAATCATGTGCCTTACCCTCCCACCAATTTTCATGGTAGAACACATCTGATGCTACCAAAAAACAATATCCAAGTCCCCCCACCCTGGCTAAAGAATCACGCTTGGGGATTTTGGGCCTAAGGTTATATTGTGGATTCAAAGTAGGGAGAGAGACAAGCTTAGGCGAGGAAGGATGAGGGGGATATATAAGGGAGGAGGTCGTAATGGTCTTGTAAAGAATCCTAAGATGCATTCCTAATGCAAATGAAATACAAGAGGAAAAAACAAGCCTAGAGGGACGAGGCTTTGATATGATAGCAAATGCAACCTCCGCATGAGATATAAAATAGGGGAAGGGAGAAAAACAAGTACCCATGAAAGGAGAAGATTGAGCTTCCTTGATGCTTACCTATTTCACCTCTAGTTTATCCTCCCACTGATCATTCGCTCTTGAACCTGAGCCTGACTCATTATCCACAACAATTTCCAGTTCAGCCAAGTCCTGTTCCACTTCCTTCTGCCTGGAATTGGAGCGTGAACCAACCACGAGCAAGGATAATTCCTTCGACAATTTTCATTGGAGATACATCCCACATCTTCTTGATCCATGCATATATTCCATCTACTCTAAAAGAGTTCCCTTTTGCTCGGCGTACCAAAATGTGCTCTGTTACTTCCATAGATGAGTCGAATTGAATGCCCTCACCAAGTGTTAGGTTCCTATCATCTGCCTTTGGACAAATACACTTCCTTTTGTTTTTTTTTATTCCCACCTTATGAAGCTCACCATTATTATTCTTTGTGGGCCTATCGACCAATTGTTGATTCGATCCATATTCTGGCTGCTCAGATTCTAGCGATTCAAAACCCCTAGTATCACCTTTTGGGTGGGTGACTAAAACTTCATCAACGGTGGGAGTTCCACCCAGATTAACTACTCCAAACTCCTGAGATTGAACCCCTACAGTGGCGCCACCTGAATCCACTCATTTTTGCACACCCCCACCTAAGAATTCCAACAACAACAAGCTCAAGAGGAAGCCCCAACACATGGCCATGGGATATCCCTTCCTTCCATCCTTCCCGAAACACCTCAATTTGATCAGAGATAAGGGAGGCCTATGCCCTTAAATAATCAGATCAAATATCTGCAAAGACCCCACCATCAAAGAATTCCACTAGAAAAATTAGCTTAGGCCCCTGAGAATGTGGCTGGGCCAAATCATATTTTAAGAAAATCCCATTCAAGGACAAATCCTCACTAGATTTTGGCAAAGAAGCTTCAATCGCCAAAACCCAAGGAGACAGAAGAGGATTAATGCCATTGAAACTTACCACCCCACTGCTTCAAACAATATCATTGGGCCCTTCAAATAGCTGAAGTCGAGGTAAATTTGACATAAGGGTCGAATAGCTGAAGTCGAGGTACATCTAACATAAGGGTTTATGAGATCTTTGGGAGAGCTTGTTCCAGGTTACCCAAAAGTGGTACTCCATTATGCACTAGTGCTGGAAACTAGCTAGGGTTTCTCTTTTCTTGAGCCATTGCCACACCCTAGACATTCAACTAGTTAGAATCTGCTTGTCACTTATCTAAGGAACCAAAAACCCCATCCAGGGACAACGACGCTAATGTGTCATCCTGATTTGCATGCAATATGCTAGAACGATAATGCACTTTCGCCAAATTCTTCTAAGTGGGTTCAAGACTCCAAATAGCCAGAATATCCTTTGGATTAGGGTCTAAATTGACGCGACCATCATTTTTTACTACAGTAAAAACCCCTCAAATTACCTCGTAATATGCTCAAATCTTCTCCTAATATGCTCAAACCCTCGAAAAAACCATCCACTGTTACCTAGAACCGACTCCACACAATGTAAACTGAAAAATCCAAACGGGAAAATAAAAGTGAAATATTTGATTCCCTTAGGGTAGAAAGTTGCGTGCTCACACGTGCCTGTGACATCTTGACGAGATTTAGAACTAAATAATATTAGCTCCATCTATGAACCATAAAGATATTCATCTTATTTTTATGTTTATATAACATAACAAGATCTATTTTGTTCAAAATATTCTTTTTAATTTAATGTAAAATTTAAATAAAAATAATATTATGTAAAAATTTAAATAGAAAATAAAATATAAATATAAATTTTAAAATACTACACACTTAATTTCAATAAATTTTCAACAAACAATATGAATAACTATAGAGGCCTCAAATTATTATAAAATATTGTTTTTATTAAAAACATTTAAAAAATCTATAATTTACTATTTTTGAATATGTAAATATAATAATAATCTATTATTTTTAAATAATGAACCATTAGGAGACGACATGCACCCCATACAAATAGAATATATCCCCATAGTGACCTACAAAGATGCGAGACTTCGATCAAATGAAGCACATCCAACAATTATTACAAGAAAGAAAAGTTTTGGATATTAGAAACAAACGAGTTATTTCATGAATGACAACCATCAAATTGTTCTAGAAAGGGGTTCTATCATGGAAATGTCCATAAATATTAACAACAATTAAACCCATGCTTAATTATGCTAAGTAAATGTTTTCTCTAAGGACCATATCAGAGCCTCATATGTTGGAGACCTTAATAAAAATCAAATTGAGACCCATGGCCAAACCCCCTGATCAAACCCTTTCATCCAAGGAGAAAAAAATACCAGGGAGGGAAAATTTTATTCAATGCTTCAACAATCATATCTACTGGACCCATTGTTTCCTAAAGAAAAATAATTCCAAGACTAAAGGAAAGGATCAATCTTTAAAGGGTTGGTTTTTTTTTTTGGGAGGAACTAGCTAACCCCCTGCAATTGAAGGTAATAACAATCATGTAGTAACCTTCGTAGGGGTGTGTACTGCTTTAAGAACCCCATCAAGAGATTGTTTCTTGGCTTCTGCTATATCTAAAAGGGCCTTCAATTATGTTGTTGAAATCTGAGATTTTCTACCTCTAGATTTACCAGGGCCAAGACTAGGTATGAGATTGCCAAGTCCCCACACCCCAGCAGAAGAATCCCGCTTGGGGAGTTTGGGGCTAAGGTTATAGTGGGGATCCACAGTATGGAGAGAGACAAGCTCAGATGAGGAAGGATGAGGGGAATACATAGGGGAGGAGGTCATAATGTTACCATCAAGAGTCCTAGATGCATTCCCAATGCAGATGAAATACAAGAGGAAAAAACAAGCTTGGAGGGACTAGGCTTTGATATCATAGCAGATGCAAACTCCGAATGAGATATAGAACAGGGAAAGGGAAAACACAAGTACCCGCGAGAGGAGAAGATTGAGCTTCCTTGATGCTTGCCTCCTACACCTCCAATTTCTCCTCCTGTTGATCTTTCACCCCTAAACCTGAACCCACCTCATTATCCACAAGAATTTCCAGTTGAGCCAAGTTTTGTTCCACTGCCTTCTAACTAAAATTGGAGCATAAACCAACCAGGAGCCAAGATAATTACTTGGACCATTTTCACCGAAGATACGTCCCATGTCTTCTTGATCCATGCATATATTTCGCTCGCTCTAAAAGAGTTCCCTTTCGCTCGGTGTACCAGAATGTGCTCTGATACTTCCATAGTGGAGTCGAATTGAATGTCCTAACCAAGTGGTAGGTTCCTATCATCTACCTTTGGATGAATACACTTTTGTTTCTTTTGTTTTATTCCCACCTTATGACCCTCACCATTATTAGTCTCTATGGCCCTATTGACCAATTGTTGATTCGAGACATATTCTGGCTACTCAGATTCTAGGGATTCAGAACCCCTAGTATCACCTTCTCGGTGGGTGGCCAAACCTTCATCAACTGTGGGAGTTCCGCCCGTATTAGCTACTCCAAACTCTTGAGGTTGAACCCCCAAAAAGGCATCATCCGAATCCACTCATTTTTGCACACTCCCACCTAGGAATTCCAACACAACCAACTCATGAGGAAGCCCCAACACACTGTCATGGGATATCCTTTCTTTCCATCCTTCTTGAAACACCTCAATTTAATCAGAGATAAGGGGGCCCTATGCCATGAAATAATCAACTCGAATATTGTCGAGACCGCACCATCAATGACTCCCGCTGAAAAAATTAGCTCAAGCCCTTGAGAATGTGACAGGGCCAAATCATCTTGTAAGAAAATCTCATTCAAGGACAAATGCTCACTAGATTTTGGAAAAAAAGCTTCAACCATTGAAACCCAAGGAGACAGAAGAGGATTAATGTCGTTGAAACTTACCACCCCACTGCTTCAAACAATATCATTGGGCCCTTCGCATAGCTGAAGCCGAGGTACATCTGACACAAGGGTTTATGAGATATTTGGGGGATCTTGTTCCAGATTACCCAAAAGTGGTACTCCATTATGCACTAGTGCTAGAAACTAGCTAGGGTTTCTCACTTCTTGAGCCGTCGTCACGCCCCAAACATTCAACCGGTTAAAATCTGCTTGTCACCTATCCATGGAACCAAAAATCCCATCCAAGGACAACGACACTAATGTGTCATCCTGATTTGTATGCAATATGCTAGAACGATAATGCACTTTTGCCAAATTTTTCTAAGTGGGTTCAAGACGCCAAATAGCCAGAATATCCTTTGGATTAGGGTCTAAATTAATGCGACCATCAATTTTTATTGTAGTAAAACCCCCTCAAATTGTATCCTAATATGCTCAAACCCTCGAAAAAACCATCCACTATTACCTAGAACCGCCTCCACACAGTGTAAACTGAAAAATCCAAATGGGAAAATGAAAGTGAAATCTTGGATTCCCTGAGGGTAGAAAGTTGCATGCTCACAAGTGCCTGTGACATCTTGACGAGATTTAGAACCAAAGAATCTTAGCTCCATCAATGAACCATAAAGATATTCATCTTATTTTTATGTTTATATAACATAACAAGATCTATTTTGCTCAAAATATTATTTTTAATTTAATGTAAAATTTAAATATTAGGTAAAAATTTAAATAGAAAATAAAACAAAATAAAATTTAAAACACTACACACTTAATTTCACTAAATCTTCAACAACAATATGAATAACTATAGAGACCTCAAATTATTTATAAAATATTGTATTTATTAAATACGTTTAAAAATGTATAATTTACTATTTTTGAATATGTAAATATAATAATAATTTATTATTTTTAATAATGAACCTTTAGGAGAGACATGCACCCCATCCAAAATAGCAGATATCCCCATAGTGACCTACAAAGATGCAAGACTCGGCTCAAACAAAGCACATTCAAAAATTATTACAAGAAAGAAAAGTTTTGGATATCATAAACAAACGAGTTATTTCATGAATGACAACCATTAAATTGTTCTAGAAAGGGTCTCTATCATGGAAAAGTCCATATATATTTACAACAATTAAACCCGCTTAATTCTGCTAAGTAAATGTTTTCTCTAAGGACCATATTAGAGCCCCATATGTTGGAGACCTTAATAAACGTCAAATTGAGACCCATGGCCAAACCCCGTGATCAAACACTTTCATCCAAGGAGAAAAAATACCAAGGAGGGAACATTTTATTCAATGCTTCAGCGATCATATCTCCTGGACCCATTGTTTCCTAAAGAAAAATAATTTCAAGACTAGAGGAAAGGATCAATCTTTGAAGGGTTGGTTTTTTTTTTGGGAACTAGCTAACCCCCTGCAATTGAAGATAATAACAATCATGTAGTAACTTTGGCAAGGGTGTGTGCTGCTTTAAGCACCCCATCAAGAGATTGTTGCTTGGCTTCTGCTATATCTAAAATGGCCTTCAAATATGTTGTTGAAATCTGAGATTTTCTACCTCTAGATTTACCAGGGCCAAGACTAGGTACGAGATTGCCAAGTCCCCCCACCCCAGCAGAAGAATCCCGCTTGGGGAGTTTGGGCCTAAGGTTATAGTGGGGATCCACATTAGGGAGAGAGCCAAGCTCAGACGAGGAAGGATGAGGAGAATACATAGGGGAGGAGGTCATAATGGTACCATCAAGAGTCTTAGATGCATTCCCAATGCAGATGAACTACAAGAGGAAAAAACAAGCTTGGAGGGACTAGGCTTTGATATCATAGCAGATGCAACCTCCAAATGAGATATAGAACAGGGAAAGGAGAAGATTGAGCTTCCTTGATGCTTGCCTCTTGCACCTCCAGTTTCTCCTCCCGCTAATCTTTCGCCCCTAATCTTGAACCTACCTCATTATCCACAAGAATTTCTAGTTGAGCCAAGTCTTTTTCCATCGCCTTCTGACTAAAATTAGAGCATGAACCAACCAGGAGCCAAGATAATTACTTGGACCATTTTCGCCAAAGATACATCCCATGTCTTCTTGATCCATGCATATATTTCACTCACTCTGAAAGAGTGCCCTTTCGCTCGGTGTACTAGAATGTGCTTTGATACTTCCATAGTTGAGTCAAATTGAATGTCCTCACCAAGTGGCATGTTCCTATCATCTGCCTTTGGACGACTACACTTTTGTTTCTTTTGTTTTATTCCCACCTTATAAACCCCCCTTTTATTAGTCTCTATGGTCCTATCGACCAGTTGTTGATTCAAGCCATATTTTGGCTACTCAGATTCTAGGGATTCCAAACCCCTAGTATCACCTTCTCGGTGGGTGGCCAAACCTTCATCAATTGTGGGAGTTCCACGCACATTAGCTACTCCAAACTCCTGAGGTTGAACCCCCTAAGAGGTGTCATTTGAATCCACTCATTTTTGCACACTCCCACGTAGGAATGCCAACTTAACCAGCTCAGAAGGAAGACCCGACACACTATCATGGGATATCATTTCCTTCCATCCTTCCTGAAACACCTCAATTTAATCAAAGATAAGGGGGCCCTATGCCCTGAAATAATCAGCTCGAATATTGTCGAGACCATACCATCAATGACTCCCGCTGAGAAAATTAGCTCAGGCCCTTGAGAATGTGACAGGGCCAAATCATCTTGAAAGAAAATCTCATTCAAGGACAGATCCTCACTAGGTTTTGGCAAAAAATATCTAGCCGTAGAAACCCATGGAGATAGAAGAGGATTGATGTCATTGAAACTTACCACCCCACTGCTTCAAACAATATCATTGAGCCCTCCAGATAGCTGACGTTGGGGTACATCTGATACAAGGGTTTATGAGAACTTTGGGGGAGCTTGTTCCAGATTACCCAAAAAGGGTACTCCATTTAGCGCTTGTGTTCGAAACTAGCTAGGATTACTCACTTCTTGAGTCGTTCCCATGCCCCAGATATTCGATTGCTTAGAATCCACTTGTCGTCTATCCAGGGAACCAAAAACTACATCCAAGGACATTGACGCTAATGTGTCATCCTTATTTGTATGCAATATGCTAGATGAATAATGCACTTTCACCAAGTTTTGCTAAGTGGGTTCAAGACCCCAAATAACCAGAATATCCTTTGGATTAGGGTCTAAATTAACATGACCATCCATTTTAATGCAATAAAACCCCCTCAAATCACCTTCTAATATGCTTAAACCTTCATAAAAACCCTCTACTGTTACCTAGAACCGCATCTACACATGTAAACTGAAAAATCCAAAAGCGAAACCTTGGATTCCCCGAGGGTAGAAAGTTGCATGCTCACATGTGGGTTTAACATCTTGACGAACTTTAAAACTTCTTAGCTCCATCTCTGAACCATAAAAATATTTATCTAATTCCTATATTTATATAACGTAACAAGATCTATTTTACTAAAAATATAGAAAATAAAAA
>APFE031487946.1:0-10320 GCA_000404065.3 Pinus taeda | reverse complement strand
TTATAAAAATGGATTTTAAACATTCCATCCATGCTAAATTTGTGATTTTATGATAGGAGTTTAAATTAAATATAAAAAAGTAACTCAATGCCACCTGTTGTGTCGCTGAGATGGGTGTTATACATTTCTTCCTTGCTAAGTTATAGAATGTGCGTGGATTTTCTTAATGTAATAAAACTAATTATGTTCTTCATGATACCTTCAAATGTTCATCTTGAACCAGGCTAATAAAACAATAAAGTTAAAATAGGTTTGCCTTTGTCCTTTGTAGATCTTTGTCCCCATTAATCTTGATCTTAATAGATTAATTGTCTTATGGTGGCCTTAAGTGGTCACTTACATTAGTTGCATGCTTTATAGTTTTTTGTTAGTGACATTTTTTAGGCTTGATAATATGTTATTTATTTTATCAAAATGTGTTATTGTCCATATTATTGTTAAATATGTTGGTTTTTGAGCATGTTTTAGCAAAACGTTCCCAAAATGTTTAAAGATTGTATTTTATAATGCAATGATTCATTGCTTGATGAAATTGTTTTGAATATTTTTTTGAATGATTCATTGATTGATGAAATTGTTATGGATATTTTTTTTAGCATATTAAATTGTATGTGATAAATTCAAAAGTCACCTCTTTTTTAGATTTTCATTGATCAATTTCCCTTAAGGCCATCAAGTTCACCATTCGGTCCCAGGTTAAGTAAATATAGGAGTCATGAAGTGGAATTGTCCAAGCACTTAAATCTTGAGACATGTTTTTTTTAGTCACATTATACTTCCTTTCTATGTAAATTCTCAATGAAAATAGTCTCATGGAACACGAAGGGCATCAATAGTAAAGGAAAACAAAGAATCCTAAAAGAAAAATGGTATGCAAAGCACCCATCAATAATGTTGATATAAGAAGCAAAAATATTAATTGAGGTTCTACCTCATATAAATAGAAAATGGGGGGCGAATTTCCAAGTAGTATTGATTGATGCTTAGAGATTCTTGGGTGGAAAGGTTATTATTTGAAATGATCAAGACATCAAGGTTACCAATATGTTTACCTCTTTTCACATTATGACAATACAATTTTAGTTAATTGACATCGAGGACTACTACCATGTATCTAATGTCTATGACTCCAATATCGCAAATGGAAAACCTCTATTTCTCAATTCTATTTCTAGCACAAGTAATTTATACTCCCCATCTCCATGGATTATTGGGAGTGACTTCAACATTATCAAGTGTCTCAAGGAAAATAAAGGATGAATCGCAATGTTTAACAAGATATTTTGTAAGCTATACCATTAAAGCCATAAAGTAGTCTCCATTAAAGTTGTCAAGCAATGAATCTCCAACCCACACGTGTATCAATGAGATGAAATACATGTGTGTGTGGTGACTAACTTAATAAACTGCTCTAATAACTCCACAAACTTATGTATTTCACTTTGTCACATAAATTGATAGTAGTGTGACATAAGTAAACCAAGAGTAGACATGAAAGCCTTAGGCAACAAACATTCCCTAGGTCCTCAATTAGGTGCTTAAATGATGAAGTGAAAATGCAAGGAGAAAAGAGGAATTCATGATTTAACCATCACAAACATGTGATCAAGTGTGACTAGGAGTGTATATATTCATATATTTTTCAAAGAGGGAGTGAATACATGAGTTACCATTCATTGGCCCTTATTTTTATTTCATCACAAATTACAAAAGGGGAAATATTTTGCCACAACTCTATGAATGCTTAATCATAAAGGCGTCATGCGATGAAAACAAATTAATGATGTTGTTCTCTATGAAAATGATGGGTATTCTTGAGAAAATCTTATGCTTGTGGATGTCTCCTCTCTGGTTGAGAGGGAGTGAGGGTAGACACCATATTATCCATGTGTCATGTACTATGGCCAGGACTAAAAATCATAAGCCTAGTAAAGACACTAGTAAGGAGAATGGTGGATTAGATAAACATCTGGGACCAATATTCTTTGAGAGTTTGGACTTTGACTAGGACTAATCGCCATAAGTCAAGTATATTAGTCCAAGATAAGAATAGTCATGAGGATTGACATTTCTTGGTGTCAAATATTATGATAGTGGATTAGGAAATGATCATGTGATGACATACCTAGTGAACATCCTGGTGGGGTAAGTGCCTAGAGAGGCAGTGGTGTCCAAATTTATGCCTCCCAACATTGTGCTCTGATCTAATGGAGAGATAAACTTGTTAGTCAAGACCTTACTATTTTGACAATGTTAGCTATGATGATGTAAGTCATCATTGATGCTTATCAATCCAGATCCCTTCTTATATGAATATTTCAACTTGAGAGTACCTTTTTGTCTCATTATGAGTACCTCCCTAGTTTAGATGGAGGGTCATCATCTTCATTATCACCATCATCACCACCATCATTGTCATCATTTCATTATCGTCATAATCAGCATTCATGTCTTCATCATCATCATCACCATCATTATCATCATGACTATGGATATTGTCATCAATTGTTCATAATTATAGGCATCATAAGAAATATCATCAACCTGAAAAATGTTATGAGTGCTCGAAAAGGTTTATTAGGACGCATGATATATGCAAGAAAAATAACAACTTTATTTTTTAGAGATGATCGATGATCATCATCATTACTACCATTATCGTCATCATTATAATTGTCATCATCCCCATCATCATAACTAATATATTTTTTATCATAATTGTTGTCATCTTCATCATGAACATCATAATCATCATTCATGCCATTATTATTCTTGATGATGAACAAGATGAAAATAATGATAATGATAATCAGATGATGATGACTTGGAAGATGACGCTAAAGATAATTATTATGATTTTGACCATGACAACATTTAAAAATTGGGAAGAATGGCCAAGGTCATTAGCATCATCATCATCATTTTCATTGTAACTCTCATCGTCTTTATCATCATTGTCATTATCATAACAATCACAATTCATGTCATCGTCATGATCTTCATTATCATCATTGTTATAATTATTGATATTATCATCAGTTGTTCATAATTTTCAATGTCATAAGAAATATCATCAATGCAAAAAATATGATGTGTGTTGGAAAAGGGATGCAAAAGTGAACAAAAAAAATGGGGGTAAAAATAAACGTAAATTTGGATGAAGAGTGGACACAACATAAGTAGATGTGGAACAAGACAGAAAAATTAGATGCAATAGCTGATGCAAACTTGAACACAAAATAGGATTCAAACATGGACGAAAAAGTGGAAGAAAACATGGGCACATTAGTAGGCATAAAACTTATGAATTGTGGTCAAACAAATGTGGATACTACAATGAATGTAAAAAAAAAGACACAAACTTGAATGCAAAAAGGAGGAAAAATTGGATGAAAAAAGGGATGTAAACATGGGCCAAACATGGGTGCAATAGTGAACACAAAATTATTTGCAAAATTCGACAAATAAAAAGTGGATGTAAAAGTAGATTCGAAATGGGATGCAAAAAACATAAACAATATTTGACGCAAACTTGGACACAAAAGAGGATGCAAATGTGGATGCAATAGTGGAAGAAAATGTGGGTTGCAACGAGAGGCATAAGATATGGCACAAATCATAGCACAAAAAAAGTGGATGAGAAAGTGGATGTAATAATAGACAAAAAAAAAGGATGCAAACTTAGATGCAAGACAAGATGCTATAAGGGATGCAAACACGGGTGCAACATGAGAAACAAAATTGGATGCAAAATATGGATGCAATGCAAGTATATGCAAAAGAATATGCAAAATGAGATGCAAAACCCAACACAAAAGTGGATCCAAAAATAGATGCAATGTTTTATGCAAAAGAGGATGCGAAGATGGATGCAAAATTGGAAGAAAACGTGGGTACAACAGTAACAAAACATGGCACAAATTGTGTCACAACAAAAGTGGATGTAATGATATATACAAAAAAAGAATCAAATGAAGATGAAAAATAGGATGCAAAAAGGGATGTAAAAGTGGGCGTAAACATGGGTGCAACAATGGATGTAAAATATGATGCAAAAGTTGATGCAACAAAATTCTATGCAAAAGTAGATGCAATACAAGACACAAAATCTGATGCAAATCTTGACACAAAGGTGGATATAAAAATGGATTAAAAATAGACGTAAAAGTCTATGAAAACCTAGATGTATATGAGGATGCAATCGTGGATGCAAATTTAGAAACAAAAAAGGGTGCAAAGGGAGGTGTCAAACTAGGTGCAAATTATGGCACAAGAAAAATGGATGCGATAGTAGACACAATAACAGATGAAAAAGAGGATGTAAATATGGATGGAAAACAAGATGTAAAATTCAATGCAACAAAAGTAGATGCAAAATTAGATGCAAAAACTAGACACAAACCTCGATGCAAAACTTGGCACAAAGGGGATGAAAAAAATATGCAAAAATGGTTGTAGAAAATTATTTAAAAAATGATGCAAAAGAGGATGCAAGAGATGATGCAAAAGTTGATGCAAGTGTAGGCGCAAAAAGTGGATGCAATAGAGGATGCAAAAGATGGTGAAACAAAATTAGGTTCCAAACTTGATGCAAAACATGGTGCAAAGGATGGCACAAAACTTGGCATAAAACTTGGCGTAAAACTTGGTGTAAAATCTGGTGCAAAACCTATTACAATACCTGGTGCTAAACTTGATGTAAGACTTGTTGTAAAACTTGGTGAAAACTTTGCATAAAGTTTTGCACCATATTTGATAAATGGACACAAATAGCACCAAAAATGGTCTCTAGACGCAAAAAAGGAAGCAAAAATGGATGCTAATCATAGGGTTTTGTCGTATTCGATTGCGGTGCCTAAGGCGAGCCATGGCAGAATTGTAAGATATATTGACAGCGAAGGAATTGGAAGAAAGGCGATGCTGAGTGTGAGCAGGGGTGGTCAAGCCTCGGTCTAAAATACGTTGACTGGAATGTGAAAAATGGAAACCATTACCAAAATCCAGGCAAGGAAGAATCAGGCAACGACTGCCTGTTGCAGTTCTAATGCACGTTCAGCGGCTTGCAGAGAACATACGCCATGGAGAAGGGGAGGATTAACAAAACGATCTGTAGGGGCCACGCTGTTGAGGGAGGTGAGCTCATCACAACTTTTAGGGTCATTAATTATCACCTGCAATGTGTTATTAATCCATCTAAGGTAAGCTCTCAGGACAATGCAATTAGCCAGATGGCTCTCCATCCCACCGGTGGTCCGTCTTGTCACCTTAATTGCCATTGTTGAAACCCGCATCTGGGTAGTTGTTCTCATCCTTTGAGTATTATATCTAAATCATTACTTCTAATGAATATGGTAGAGATTAATTTGTAGTTTTATGCCATACATGTCCCATTTAATGTAAAGTAAGGTTGTTGATTTCTCTTAAATGTGTAGTTTGGGGTTTTTTTCTCTTGCATAATATTGGGTGTACATTCAACACATAGATACAGATATAAGGATGGTGTTATTGGTGGGTTGTTTTTTATTGGTTGAGGTAGATAAGCACACAAGTATAAGTGTAGGATTATGAAGAGATGAAGGAAATGTAGTATTTGTTTAATGATATTAATGAGAAAACATGAGGATATGTAACACCTCTAGTATCTAGTAGGTCATTAAAGGTTACATTTAATTATTTTTGGTAATATTTATAGTTAGTAAGATTTATATATGCTTTAAAAACACTAAATCAATAAGAGGTCGGGTAGAGTTGGTTGGTAAACCCTAAAACGATCCAACTCGTAAAAATTCGAGTTATGCCCGCATGGACGCCGGAGGGGGGCCCTCGTCCTCCCCTCCCTCCTAAGATTGATGCCTTCAAATGTCTGGTAGCCTCCTGCGGCAAGAGGAAAGAAAACCCGAATCAACAGAAGTTTGTAAATAAAGCCGAATACATCCCCTCCATTGAATTGCTTGCAAAATGCCCGTGTTGGACTGTGTTGAACCTAGTAGAACGTGGGCTCATTGGTTAATTTACGGGCCTCTGGCCCTCTCCAAAATCTATTGATGGATGGGTCTAGTGAAACTAGAGGCCCCTTGTCTCTGAATGAATCTAAAATCATCTAGTAGGTAGAGGCTATTATGTTTTTGTTTTCGATTCAGCAGAAGACCGAGACCTTATTTTCTGAAACAATCCATATTTCATGGGCCCCCAAGGGCTATATCTAAATAAATGGACGTTGGAATTTGATCCTACCTAGCATATTCCTTAAGTTGTTCCTGTCTGGGTTAGTTTACCCCACCTCCCTCTTCATTGCTGGAACCCGGAATCTGTGGAAACCATCGAGAACAAACTAGGCAAATACATTAATGGCGCTGAAAGGAGAGAACAATATTCATGTGCTAGAATATGTGTTGAAGTCGACTTGGAGATAGGGTTACTCGAGGTGATCAAGCTAACCATAGCTGACTGGTCTCATATACAGGAACTTGATTATGAACAACTCCCCTTCAAGTGCCGACACTGTCACGGCTATGGCCATTTCACTCAAAACTGCAAGAAGAAAATTGAGGAAGAATCTAAAAAAGAGAAGGGCGAACAATGGACATAAGCCCGAAAAGAAGGCACATCCAAACACACCAATAGAGCAAAAGGGAAAGGAGGGAATGCAGAGACTGGAGGACCCTCTTCTGGGAAGAGACTACCTAAAGTTCAAGCCACAGCAAATGCCACCACTTCAACAAATCCTTTTGTTGTTCTAAACCCTCTAGAATATCAAAATCAACCAGAACTTGAAGAGGGAGAGGTGTAGCAATATATTGAACAAATAGTAGACGCAGAAATAAGCTCAGGATGTCAGGAACAAACTAGAGTAGCCACCTCAGAAATCCCTTGTGTAAACGCATCCCCATAGGAAACCCATGGTTCTCCAACAAGTGCCATATCCCCACTCTCTTATGCAGAAATGATCAAAAAGAAAAAGTTGATAGACAACCTTGGTTCTTCTGAAGAAGACTCTTTTGAGCGATCCACCAAAAAGGTGGGAAGGAAGTCTCGTAAGGAGATCAAAGAAGAAAAGGCGGAGAGATTAAAGATGCAGGCCAGTCAGTCCACAATCAAAATGTCATTAGGCAGAAACGCAAGGGCTCGACCCACAAAGGGAGGGCCTGGTCCTTCCTTCCCTGGTAAATAATGCAGATTGTCTCTTGGAATTGCAGGGGTTTGGGTAACCCATTGAAACCTGAAGCAGTAAAAGATCTATCAAGAATGGAACCCTCATATATCCTCCTGCTCCAAGAGACAAAGATAGAAGAGGATGCTCTTCTATCCTTAAGTCGAATCAAGAGGAATAAGAACTCAAGAAAAGCAGTCAGTGCCCGAGGTACTTCAGGGGGTCTATTGAATTGCTTGCAAAGCGCCTGTGCCGGGTAGAGTTGGTTGGTAAACCATAAAACGATCCAACTCGTAAAAATTCGAGTTCTGCCCACATGGATGCCAGAGGGAGTCCCTCATCCTCCTCTCACTCCTGAGATCAATGCCTTCAAATGTATGGTAGCCTCCTATGGCAAGAGGAAAGCAAACCCGAATCAACATAAGTTTGTAGATAAATCTGAATCCATCCCCTCTATTGAACTGCTTGCAAAACACCTGTGTCGAACTGTGTTGAACCTAGTAGAATGCGGGCTCATTGGTCAATTTATGGGCCTCTGGCCCTCTCCCAAAGCTATTGATGGATTGGTCTAGTGAAACTGGAGGCCCCTTATCTCTAAATGAATCTTAAATCATCTAGTAGGCAGAAGCTATTATGTTTTTGTTTTCGATTCAACAGAAGACCGAAACCTTATTTTCTGAAACAATCCATATTTCATGGGCCCCCAATAGCTCTATCTAAATAAATGGACATTGGACCTTTATCCTACCCAACATATTCTTTTAGTTGTTCCTATCTGGGTTAGGTCACCCCACCTCCCTCTTCATTACTGGAACTCGAAATCTATGTAAACCATCAGGAACAAACTAGACAAATACATTGATAGGGCTGAAAGGAGAGAACAATATTCATGTGCCAGAATATGTGTTGAAGTCGACTTGGAGATAGGGTTACCTGAGGTGATCAATCTAACCATAGCTGGCTAGTCTCACATACAAGAACTTGATTATGAACAGCTCCCCTCCAAGTGCTGAAACTATCATGGCTATGGCCATTTTGCTCGAAACTGCTAGAAGAAAATTGAGGAAGAATCTGAAAAAGAGAAGGGCGAACAGTGGACACAAGCCTGAAAAGTAGGCACATCGAAACACACCAATAGAACGAAAGGGAAAGGAGGGAATGCAGAGACCAGAGGACCCTCTTATGGGAAGAGACTACCTGAAGTTCAAGCCACAGAAAATTCCACCACTTCAACAAATCCTTTTGTTGTTCTAAACCCTCTAGAATATCAAAACCAACCAGAACTTGAAGAGGGAGAGGTGCAGCAGTATATTGAACAAATAGTAGACGCAGAAATAAACTCAGGAGGTCAGGAATAAACTGGAGTAGCCACCTCAGAAATCCCTTGTGCAGACGCATCCCCGCAGGAAACCCATGGCTCTCCAGCAAGCACCATATCCCCACTCTCTTATGCAGAAATGATCAAAAAGAAAAAGTTGATATACAGCCTTGGTTCTTCTGAAGAAGACTCTTTTGAGAGATCCACCAAAAAGGTAATAAGGAAGTCTCGTAAGGAGATCAGAGAAGAAGAGGCGGAGAGATTAAAGATGCAGGGCAATCAATCCATAATCGAAATGTCATTAGGCAGAAACACAAGGCCTCGACCCACAAAGGGAAGGCCTACTCCTTCCTTCCCTGGTAAATAATGCAGATTGTCTCTTGGAATTGCAGGGGTTTGGGGAACCCATTGAAAGCTAAAGCAATAAAAGATCTATCAAGAATGGAACCCTCATATATCCTCCTGCTCCAAGAGACAAAGATAGAAGAGGATGCTCTTCTATCCTTAAGTCGAATCAAGTGGAATAAGAACTCAAGAAAAGCAGTCAGCACCCGAGGTACTTCAGGGGGTCTTGCAACCTTATGGCCAGAGGATATGTTTCAGCTGAAAAACTCCTTCGCAACCCAACACTGGATATACACAGAACTACAACATCTTCCAAGTAAGATTTCTTTGGCTCTCTTCAATCCTTATGTCCTATTTAATTTCCTAGAAAAGGACTGTTGGAATTCTCTCTCAGACTTCCTAGAAATCTACACTCCCCCAAACATCATACTGGTGGGGGATCTTAACATCAATTTAGATCTGAAAGAGAAAAACGATGGAGTTTGGGGTAAAGATCCCTTCTATGTCTCGGTGAGGTCTCTGATTCTTTCTTGGGACCTCCTTGACCTCAAACCTAAGAAAGGTTGTTATACCTAGACCAACGATAGAGTTGGTAATGCCAACATTGCTGCTCATCTAGACCAGTTTCTAGTTCAAAGTTCTTTGATGGAGGGGAAGCATTTAATCTCTTCAAAAATTCTGCCCAAGATAACATCTGACCATAACCCCACCTCGCTACTGCTACAAAAAGAGAAATACTTAGGCCCTATTCCCTTTAGATCAAGTCCTCTTTGGGTAGCGGGAGAGGGCTTTGACATAATGGCTCAAGCTTGGTTGCAACCAATTGAAGGATCCCCCAGCTTTGTGTGGGAGCAAAAACTTAATTACACTAAATATGCCTTAAAAACCTGGGCAAAAAAAAAACCCTCTCCACTCCAACGAGCAATAGACAAAATATTGTGCAGGATTTAACTGAGATTCAACTAGGCATGGAAGAAACTGAAACCACCAAAGCTCAGTTGCTCATTGAATAGAACACCAAGTTCAAATCTTTTCTCTCCTTCCGCCAGGAAGAGGAGTATTAGCACCTCAAGTCTAGCAGCCTCTGGCTACAAGCTGGAGATAGAAACACATCATTCTTTCACAAACAATGCAGAGCTCGTCTCTCTCGAAATCACATCTTGGAAATATCCACCAGGGAGGGAGTAGTCATCAAAGGACAACCTCTTTTAAAACAGGCCGCCACATCTCATTTTCAACAACTGTTTCAGGAGGATGGTTCTTCTGATGATGATCTGGCTACTGAATTTTTGTCAAACATCCCTTCACTTGTCACATCAGATTTAGACATTGGGTTATTGAAGCCTTTTACTGAAAAAGAGACAGTGGAAGTCATATGGTCAATGGAGCCAGATAAAGCCCCTAGGTCGGATGGCTTCACCATCCATTTTTACAGAGCTTGCTGGAATGTAATAAAACCCAATCTCCTCTGAATGATAAAATCCTTTGAAAAGAAAGCCAAAGGGGA
>APFE031487938.1:0-37715 GCA_000404065.3 Pinus taeda | reverse complement strand
TAATAATGGCCTAATCTAACTAATAAATGAAATGGATTCTTGGTTGGAATTTGATAATACGATTTGTAGTAAAATTGTGAATTTTTATTTTTTTAAATGAATTTGCCTCTGTGTCCTCTTTCCAATGCCACCAGCCTGATCAAAATTGGATTCTTGAATAAAGAGTTATGCCCAATCTCCCAATATGACCTCATTATATACTTTTTTAGTATAGCAAACTTGTACGAAGTGCTATGTGTCACCATTTTGACTTTCATACCTGAAAAAATGCTCAAAAGACTAAAGATTGTCCCCATTCTATAACTTCTTATGAAATTTCAATCTGATACTGAGAGAAAAAGTTATGACGATTTTCTCAAGATCACCTATTTGGGATGTAATTTGGGAGCCTATAAAAACCCTTAATGCCTTCAGCGATAACTCCACAAGCATATAGAAACAATATATGAAATTTGGGCCCAAACTTAATTAAGGATTCAGCTGAAATGGGTTTTCATATTAGTGTCTGAAACTTTGTAGAAACAAATGTATACCAAAAATGCCACAATGACCTATTTGAGATGGAATTTTGGAGCTTGCAAAAACCCTAACTTCCTCAGATCATATCTCTGAATATATAGTGAGAAAAGATCTGAAATTCGGACTTGAGGATCTAAAAAAAAGTTTGAGCAAAAATTCCATGATGACCTCTTTGGAGAAGAGAAACCCTTGAATCCAATGCCCTAATACCAAATGTTATGAAGCCAGCTCACAAAAATATAGAAAAGTCAGATCAACAACATAGAAATTAGCCTCTTCAAGGGGGACACCTCCTTTACATTACATAAATAAAAAATTATTGGATGATACCAATGACAAGACCTCCTTCCTATATATAGGAGTCTAAGTGTTCCGAATACTATCAGAACCTACATAACAATAATATTTTAGGGCCACAACAATAACAGCAGTGGGCTTCTATGGTGTACAATAATAACAATATGGGGACTATATGGGCAAAATAATATAGTAAAGTGGTTGTACTAATAACAATAAGGGTTTACACTAGTGGTAGAGGTACCTAACATCCCTATCTCTCCCCCCCCTATATAATTAAAACATGGGAGAAGAACACTTATATCCTGAATTGGACAGGGTGTCCTCCAACTCTTACTAAGATTCTACTAATTGGTATGATGGTTTAACTTTTTGAGTACCTCAATTACCAAATTAGAGTCTCGTTTAACCATCAACTATTTGAATCCTTCTCATCTTGCAATGAGGAGTCTATCCTTTACCACATCAAATTTGGCCTCATCAATACTTTCATAGCCACAATCAGCTGCATAGATGTGCAAAACCCAAGCCTTGCACTATTTGAAAAGACCACCAAGATCTGCATCGACAGGGTTACCTTTGGAGGCCCCATCAAAATTAAGCTTGAGGAAACCTGTAGGAGGGGTTGAAATTTTTTATGAAGAGGACCTAGGGGATACTAAGAGATTCAATGATGATGGAGAAAGCATCTTAGGTGCAAGATTCATGGTTGCTAAGACTCAGGTTTTGTGAGGCGAGACCTCTAATTGCTTGGGTTCCATTTCTCACTATATTGTTTCTCTTATGTTTTGAATAACGCCATCCCCTACATCCAACTAAGAGAAATGATGGTTTCTGAAAACCCTTCGATTCCTTTCTTTGCCAAAGTACTCACAAAAGGAAACCTAGGCCAGTTTACCAAGCTCTGTTAAAGACAGGGCTAGAAAAGATGTCATTCCTCCACATTTCAAAAGAGGCTTTTATACTAGTAATATCGCAATCCATATGCCGAAACAATTGTTCATACTTCCCCATATTTGGTTTGCAAAGGGGCTTAGGTTTAGAATTTGTTCCATGTCCTCATTATTTCATTCACACATAATGCATAATCAAGGTCCGTGGACCCCTCTTTTTGGAGTTGATCACAAGTGATAATTTGACGCCAACACACCAATCAGAGGAAGTATGCTACTTTAGGCCAAAATTGTCCCCTAGACATTTTCCTCCATATGGTTTTTCCATGATCTTGAGGCCCTTTAGTGGCTAATATATAGGCTTCTTTAATGAAAACATTTTGTTGTTTGTGTAGAGACACCTAAGAATATCATGGCCTTCAATTATGGTCAACTTTCTAGTTTGGAATTCTCTATCCAACAAATTCCTTTGATCAAAATTGGATGGGTCAGGCCAATCCTATTTCTATTTCCATTTATGCTAGGTTGTGCTCAAAGAGTGTTTCTAGTTAAATAAACTATTATGGAGTTTTGACTATTTGTATAGATAAAGAGATCATTAGATCCTACTGTCTGAGGAGTTTTTCTCTTTGTTTCTAAGAGTCTTGCGAAAAGGAGGCCATATTCCATCCCAAATTTATGAAAAGGTATGAGAGCCTATAATATATGTATTGCTTGAGGCTGAGTTTCAAGTCGAGGATCCTTTCAGGGTATTTTTTGTTCTTAATAATTCTTGTGTTGAGGTGAGCATTTGATATTTTTGAGTCCATATGGTTTTCTACTAATCCTGCCTACCCTATATCCATATCCACTAGATTTTCGTCCCCATAACTTGATTCAGAATATATGGTTCCCTGATCCTAATACCCCTTGAAATTTTAGGTTTGGTGATGTTTTCCAAGGATATGGGAGACCATTTATTTGCCTCTTGCGACCATCACTAGAAAACTTCTAAAATATATGCACCATGCTAGAGCATGATGATTTTAGAGCATCCAGACCAGACAACTAATATATCGACATTGATTTTAGTACTTCCTTAAGACGAACAACTTGACCATCGATATTCAAGGCCTAGAGTGACTCAAATTGAATTCACAGTTCGATATGGTCCAAAACTAGGTTCTAGCATGAAGTTATAAGAGAGTTCAACACTAGGGAGATGCCTGAGTATTTGGAGTGTAAGGATCCTATACGAAATGCCTAGATTTTTGTTAGAAAACTATACGAATATTTAATTAAAAGAAATATTAAAATATTTTAGAGAAATAATATTTTCGACTCCTTGTATTGAATTGTACTATATTTTTTTACCTATATGGTTATTTTAATTTTTGTTTTGTGTTGGCATTATTGTTTTTATTATTTTATTAGAGACATGACATACTTACACATCCCCCTCATACTAGGTTGTAGATGGATAGAATTAGAAAAAAATGTATTTTTTTGGTTTTAGTGCACATGGACATCACAAAGAATGCGTTCTTTGTTGGTTTTCATGCTCATAGACTTGGTAAAACGTAGGTTTTATTGAAGTGATTTTCATGCCAACAAAACTAGTAAAATATGGAGTTCTTAGTGGTTTCTATGGACTTGTTTTTCCAATTTCTATAATCATAAAATTCATCATAAAAGTGTTCTTTTTATTTTAGGAAAGTATATGGAACCTTCACCAAAATCAGGGGTTTGTAAAATCTCTTATTTATAGAAAGCTCATAATTTCTTTCAAATTAACCATTCCCAAGTTCCATGACCATGTGGTAATAACATCTAATCTTTTGTTTTGGCTCTTAGACTCATAAAACATTGAACACCTATATTATTTTAATAAATAGTTACATTTATAAGCTTTCAAATTTAATTTAAAATGAAATATATTATATAATTAAATTATATTGACAAACATGTTTGTTTTGAAATAGGGCCTTCAGGATTTTATTTTAATTACCTGTAATTATCAAATGGAGAGTAAGGATTTAATCTCCACAATATGTTGTAGAATATTCTTAGTAGTAATGGTAGAGAAAAGGTGAATATTTTTGTGAACAACAATTATGACATTTCTACCCTTTTAATTAAATTGATTAATTAACAAAAAATTCACATGAACATCATTCACTATTTTTTGAAAATGTGATATTAGTAATCCATAATATCAAAGCATGATATTACAACAAATTCTATTTACACGGTTAAATAATCGCCACGGTAAAGTTAGAGTAGAGGTGGAATATTTATAGTTAATAACTTCGTTATATATATATATATAGTTATAATATATATATATCTATATCTATATCTATTATATAATATATATATATATATATATATATATTATATATATATATATATATATATATAATATATATATATATATATTGTTAATAAATAATAATGGCCTAATCTAACTAATAAATGAAATGGATTTTTGGTTGGAATTTGATAATACGATTTGTAGTAAAATTGTGAATTTTTATTTTTTTAATTGCATTTTCCTCTGTGTCCTCTTTCCAATGCCACCAACCTGATCAAATTTGGATTCTTGAATAAAGATTTATGCCCAATCTCCCAAGATGACCTCATTATATACTTTTTCAGTATAGCAAACTTGTACGAAGTGCTATGTTTCACCATTTTGACTTTCATACCTGAAAAAATGCTCAAAAGACTAAAGATTGTCCCCATTCTGTAACTTCTTATGAAATTTCAATCTGATACTGAGAGAAAAAGTTATGACGATTTTCTCAAGATCACCTATTTGGGATGTAATTTGGGAGCCTATAAAAACCCTTAATTCCTTCAGCAATAACTCCCCAAGCATATAGAAACAATATATGAAATTTGGGCCCAAACTTAATTAAGGATTCAACTCAAATGGGTTTTCATATTAGTGTCTGAAACTTTGTAGAAAGAAATGTATAGCGAAAATGCCACAATGACCTATTTGAGATGGAATTCTGGAGCTTGCAAAAACCCTAATTTCCTAAGATCATATCTCTGAATATATAGTGAGAAAAGATCTGAAATTCGGACTTGAGGATCTAAAAAAAAGTTAGAGAGAAAAATCCATGACGACCTCTTTGGAGAAGAGAAACCCCAGAATCCAATGCCCTAATACCAAATGTTGTGAATCCAACTAAAAAAAATATAGAAAATTCAGATCAACAACATAGAAATTAACCTCTTCAAGGGGGAAACCTCCTTTACATTACACAAATAAAACATTATTGGATGATACCAATGACAAGACCTCCTTCCTATATATAGGAGTCTAAGTGGTCCGAATACAATCAGAACCTACATAACAATAATATTGTAGGGCCACAACAATAACAATAGTGGGCTTCTATGGGGTACACTAATAACAATATGGGGACTATATGGGCAAAATAATATAGTAAAGTGGTTGCACTAATAACAATAAGGGTTTACACTAGTAGTAGAGGGACCTAACATCCCTATCTCTCCCCCCCGACTCTCTATCTCTCTCTCTCTATCTACCCTCCTGCCCTATCACTGTCTCCCCACTCTCTCTTTCTTACACTTCTCTCCCTCTCTCACTCGTCTTTCTCCCTCTCTCTCTCCACCTTTTTATCTATATGTATTTCTTCTTCCCTACATATCTATTTCCCTACAACTCTTGACCTCTCTCCCTCCCTCTCTCCTCTCTCTCATGTCCTCTCTCTCTTCATCTCTCTCCCTTTGTCTCCCACCTCACTCTATCTCCCCTCCCTTTCTCTCCCTCCTTCCTTCCATCTCTCTTTATTTTTCACTATCTCACCCCAAAACGTACACACTCTTTCTTTATCTCTCCCTTATCACTCCCTCTCTCTTTCTCGCTCCACTTTTCTCTCTCTATGTCTTTCTTATTAACTTTGTCTCCCCCCCAAGTCCATTTCTATATCCCTTCCTCTCAACTCCTCTCTATCAAGTCCTCTCTCCAGTCCTTCGTCTCTCTACTACCTCGCTTTCTGCCCCCAATATCTCTCACCCTCTCTCTCTCTCTCTTGCATCCAAACTTCTTACAATCTCTCTCCCATGTATATCTCTCTCTCTTTCTCTCTCTCTTTGCCATCCAACCTTGTCACTATATCTCTCTCTTTCTTACCATTCTCTCCCTCTCTCACTCCTTCAAATTAATATTCTCAAATATTACAACTTTGATGTGAAAATATTTTTTCTTTAAACATTTTATATCCCTATGTATGGATTTTCCTTTGAAATATTTCTTTTAAAAATGTTGAATTAAAATAAATATTAAAAGCTTTTGGAGAAAGCTTCTAGATTGTTTGTGTTCAATTAAATTTTTTCCTTGGATTTAATAAATGGTGTTAGCTTTAGTAAAGAGTAAAGATGTCTAAAATTTTACATAATTTGGAATTTTAATATGGTAATTTTTTTTGTTGAAGGTAAATTTATGATACATTCAAATTCACTTATATGATAAGGGAACTTTTCAAAGCATGAGATAATTTACTAAGGTCTCCATCACGCAGAGCTGAGGCATGACGGCACTAGTGAGTTGATTCGAGTGCCAAATTTAATGGCATTTACTGCTACTACGAAACGGTTTAATTGCTTTCTGTGCAAGCTTACTGGTAGCCATGTGGCTATGCCAGTTGCTGTCCTGTTCCATTGCCATCAGATTACTCTTGGCGTACACCTACATAAAGGAAATATTAAATAATTGAAATAATAATATATTTATATTAATATATAAACTTTTAAATCAATTATAATTTAAGGTAATAAATTGAATTATTTAAATTAATACATTTGAGTGCATGTGGCTGCCATACAGACTATACAAATACCACTTTTCTCCTAGAAATACCAGCTTTCGGGGCCATGCTCACTTCCTATGCAGCATATGCCCAGGTGTCGTCCAAACATCATTTAAATGCCCATTCTCTCCAAATCTAAAGTCTAGGAAAATAGAATTTAAAAATTCAAATATTGTTGAAACATAATGTTTGTTTTCTACAAATCTAATGTCAAATAATTACACCCCCGGATGTGGGTGAACCAATTCAGAGTTAATGTTATTATTAATGGCAGTCGGCGTTTTGTCCTGTCCTTCGCAGCTCAGAGCCATTATGCAGGCCGGTGTCAAGATCAAGAAAGCTCATTTGATGCAAACTCAAATCTGAGGGAAGGAGAAATTAATTGTTTTCCATGGTAATTACAATGCTCAAAAAGTTATAATAATGAAATTCTTGGTCTTTCTCCTCAAGATCTGCTCTCCAGTTTAGTGCTTCTACCATTCCCTTTTGGAGTCTTTCCGCAGAAGATTTATCTTAGGTATCAGAGCTCGACCCCTACTTGCTCTGGTGACTGTTATCCAACGTTATTTCTCACCTTGTTTGCCTGGGCACGGGACTCTATTTCGTGTTGTTGGGAAATGGTCAGGCACACGATGAGTAGCCGTCAGGGAGAAAGTCGTGGAGGACGCAGTAATTCTCAGGATGCACAAGCTAATTCTCAGTTAATTCCCCCTTCCAGCCCCTCCTGCAGGCCTCTTCTGTATGACGCGTTTTATAATTATCATTTGAGGTTTCAAAACAGTTTACTCAGGCCCATCATATCTGCAAACATTTCCATTATTATATCGGAGGAGGAGTCTCTGCCTCGTGCTTCAGCTCACACTAGGGTGGATTCCTCTTAGGGAGGCCTCAGATTCGTGGGTTGCCAGGGTGTCGAGCCACAGCAGAGTGAGAGTGGTCAGGCCCACTCACAAAATGAAAGGAAAATGGTAGACATGGCTATGGGTGGTGATTCGGCTTCAACATCTATTGAAGCTAATTCAGGCAGCACTCTTCAAACTTCGATTCCTCCTGGTGGTAATGGGGAGGATGCTACAATCAATAATGATGACTTCTGGTATGCTGCAAGGTCATGTGACTTTACCTGATTCTTGTGGACATATTCTCTGATTTATTTTCGGATCTTATTCTCCTATTTCTTCTTTCTTTGGTTCTTTTTAGGCGAATAGGTGATCTGTCTCCCTGGTTTTGTCTGGGTTAATGTGGGTTGGCTTTTTGAGGACCTTATGCTGTTTTGTTCAAGGTCCTATGTTTGGTTTTGTGAACACTATAATTGATCCTCCCAATCATGGGATAGTTCTATAAGGGTGAAAGCATGCTGCTCTTCTCTGTCGAGGCTTCGTCCTCCTTGTAAATTTATTGTTACTTTCCGAGAAAAAAAATGTCAAATAATTACACTAGCAGTTTTCATTAGCGCCTTATTAGAGATCGAAATATTATAAGTATTCAAATAGGATTGGGATACACTAACATAATTGGTCTTAATTATATAAGAAAATTAAGTTTAAAATTGTTAAACACTATATTTGAAGTTATGAAACTATTTAACTATATAATTAACTATATTTTTAAATTTACTATACAAATAAATATATATTTGAATTCTACTTTTTGTTGTTAATCTCAATCCCTAATAAACGTAACATTTAGTTTTCCTTTTTAACAAAATTATTGCACAACCAAGAATCATGATATTCTTAACAAAACTAGATTGAGTAAACACAATTACCAAACACAAATTTACCTACTTATTTAGAAATTTATTTAGAACACTTAATTGTAGTTCAATACATGTCAAACTTTGTAAAATAGTTGAAATATATAACAAACTTTATTGCTTATATTAAAATGACCACACACAACATTTGCATGTAACAGTGGTTACTGCAAATTAAAGTATGGATGTAACATTTTCTTTGTTTCTTTTTCTTTTTTAGCATATGTTAAATCCAATCTTTAAATGGATGTAATGTATGCAAAAAAGGAAAGAGAGAGGAACAAATGTTACTGTCAAATCAGGAAATAACTCCTCAAAGCAAAATTGATTCGTATGTTTATTCCTTTAGGTTGGTCTCCATTACATGCATGAGGGAGAGACTGTTCACTTCGTCTCTCGATGACTATTCACATTACTCACTTATTTATTTACATTATGTTCACTCAATCCTGATCATAGGGTGTCAACATTCCCCCCCTTAATCTAAAGGGATGTTGGTGAGTCCAAGCATCATTTTGAGTGATTCAAGTTTTTCTTTTCCAAGTGTTTTGGTGAAGATGTCTGCAATTTACTCATTAGTGGAACAATGGTGGAGATGGATTATTTTGGCCTCAACATGATGTCGAATCAGATGATATTTACTATTGATGTGCTTCGTTCTATCATGGAACTTTGGGTTCTTGGCAAATTTTATTGCAGAGGTATTGTCAACCATGAGTGGAGTTGATTGTACTTGTTTTACCTACAAATCTTCAAGAATTTTCTTGAGGCACACAATTTCTTTTTTTGCTTCAGTTGCTGCCACGTATTCTTCTTCTATTGTGGAATCTACTCGAACTGATTGTTTGCATGATCTCTAGGAGACAGCTCCTGATCGAAGACTCATAGCATGTCCTGAAGTAGATACCCAAGTTTTGTTGTCTCCATCGAAGTCTGAATCAGAGTATCCAATCAAGTTGACGTTGTCCACCTGTGTATACTTGATTCCGAAGCCCTGAGTTCCCTTCAAGTACCTTAGAACTCATTTTGCAGCAGAGCAATATCCCTCACAAGGCTTTTGCATAAAATTGGAGAGGATTCCAAAAACAAACAAAATGTTTGGTCTGGTAGTAGTTAGGTAGTTGAGACTTCATAGAATCTATATATACTTTGTTGCATCCTCAAATTCTTTTCCTTCAACATATGTGAGCTTTAAGTTTTGTTCCATTGGAGTAGTAAGAGGATTGCATTCTGTCATGTCAAACTTGTTCAACAGATCTCCAATGTATTTCTTTTGAGAAAGAAATATGGAATTCGGAATTAGGTTACTTCAATACAAATATAGTAACGAACATAGCCCAAATCAGTCATTTCAAAACTTTTCCCCAATTCCTTCTGTATGGATGCAATATAGCTTTCATTGTTCCCCGTCATTAAAAGATCATCTACATATACCACAAGATATACAACTATTTTGCCAACTTTCTTGACAAATAAAGTTGCATCATCAAGATCATAATGTTTGGAATTGAGTTTCAGAAGATGCTCAGTTAGTTTTTCATAGCAGGCTTGCGGTGCTTGTTTGAGGCAATACAAGAACTTCAACAGTTTGCATACTTTATGTTCATGTCCTTTCATATAAAGTCCTTCAGGCTGGGACATAAAAACATTCTCTTTTAGATATCTATTCAAGAAAGCATTTTTTACATCCATTTCATGGACTTTCCAACCGTTCTGAGCTGCTAGGGCAAAGAGTGTCTGGATGGTAGCCCATTTTGCTGTGGGGGCAAAAGTCTCCTCATAATGGACCCCTTCCTTCTGTACAAAACCTTTTGCCACAAGCCTAGCTTTGTGCTTGTCAAGTGAGCCATCATCTTTTTATACTTGTTCTTGTAGATCCACTTGCACCCAATTGGTTTGGTTCGTAATGGAGGATCCACCAGCTTCCAAGTGCCATTCTTTATGAGGGCATCATACTCCTTTTGCATCTCTTCTTCCCATTCATCATGAGAAGAAGCTTCTTGGAAGGATGTTGGTTCAAAATTTGTAGACAAGTTCAATTCACAATCATAAGAAACATCCATATCAATAGGTGAATTAGAGTCATCTACATCACCTCCATTTTGCTAGTTTGAATTTCTAGTTCCTGTCTTTCCAATCTCATCACGATGAACACTTTCAAGTTTCTTTGTCAGCCACTTTGGGGGACCTTTTTCAGATGGTCCAGGCTACTTTGATGATTGATTTGGGACTAAATCAAAATTGAGTCTCTCAATTCTGTCAATCACATCACTTAAAGCATCATCCGTTGTTGGAGTTTCAAGATGGGGAGAGTGTTCTTCAAAAGAAGATTCCACATGTTGATCTAGTATAGGAATCCCCCCTTCAAGATGTGGAATATGATTATCAAATTCCTAAAATGAATTTTCTTTTATGAATCTATCCAAGTGATCAAGTTGCCACTCAACAACATTGTCAGTTTTGGATGATTCAAGAAAAATTACATCTCTAGATACAACAAACTTTTTGTTTACTTCATCATACAGATGTTATGCTTTGGAGGTGTTTGAATACCCCAAGAAGATACACTTATGACTTCTAGCACCCAGTTTGTTTCTATGTACCTTTGGTATTAAAGCATAACAGGTGGAACCAAAGACCCTCAGATGCTTTACCGAAGGAACATGTCCATACCACATTTCATATGGAGTCTTGTTTCTAATAGCATTAGATGGACATCTATTCTTTATATTTGCAACACATAGAATAGCATCAGCCCAAAACATTATCTTTACATTTTTTAAGAAGAGCATGGATCGTACCATATTTAAGATTGTCCTATTCATTCTTTCAGCTACACCATTATGTTGGGGATTATAAGGCACAATTGTTTGATGTTTGATCCCATGTTGGCAAAGATAGTTTTCAAATTCATTTGATGTGTACTCTTTTCCATTATTAGTGTGAATGGACTCAATATGAGATTGTGCATCATTTTCAATCCATTTATGAAAAATCTTGAATGTTTGAAAAGCATCAGATTTGTTCTTCAATAAATAAATCCAACACATTTTGGTGTAGTCATCAATAAATCTCATCATATATTTATTTCCATTTGTAGAAGGAACATGCATTGGACCACATAAATCTGAATGAATGAGTTCAAGTTTTCTATGTGCTCTTGAATGTGAATCATGGAAATACTATTTGCTATGCTTTCCTAGAATACAAGCATCACATTGCTTAAATTTCCTAGGAATTGTAGGCAAACCAGCAACACCATTTTTCTTCAACAAGAGGAGGTTGTCATAGTTCAAATGTCCAAATCTAGCATGCCATAATAAACTTGATTGAATTGTACCTTCTTCATGATGATAATTGTATGAGAAATGTTGTGCATGAGCATAGGTTCCTTGCAGCTTGAGAAGCCTTTCTTCTTCAATTCACCTCATGACAAGTGAGTGGTCAGATGCTTTTCTTACCTCAAGCTTACCATCAAACATATGAACGGAGTGACGTTGCTGGTGGATGTGGACCAAGGACACGAAGTTTTTCTTCAGTCGTGGGAGATATAGATCATGATGCAGAGGAATCTAGAAGACCACGTTAGTTTAAGCCTGATTATGTCAATCCCTGATGGCCTAATTTTTTATTATTCTGTAAAGTATAATACTCCATCAACATTGTTAGTAAATTCTTCAAAATAATATTTTCTATGAATCGTGTGGCAGGTTGCTCCTGAATAAAGCAACCAATCATTTTTCCAACAAGCAAGTGAAGCATAATAAATCTTCATTTACTCTAATGTTACATTGTGCCACAACATAGTGAACAAATTCAGGTGCTTTACCTTTGTCTGTATCATCAATTTTAACTTTTTGTTGCTTTCTTTACCGCTCAATTTTGTCCCATGGTAGCTTGCATGTAGAGGCATCATGTGATCCATTTCTTTTGCAGCGTATGTAGTGCAAATCTGCCTTTTCTCCTTGAGAGTGTTTGCTCCCTTGCCTCTAAAATATCTACCTCTTCCTCTTCGACCACTTCTTCCTCTGGAAGAATCTTTAGGAGGATTATTTTCTTTATGAGCAAGGCACAAAGCCTCTTTAGAAGATTCAAGGGCTGTCTTCTCTCCAAAATCTTTCTCTCTTTGAGAAAAGATTTTCACAGGAGAGTCAAAGGTG
Source organism: Pinus taeda (assembly GCA_000404065.3). NCBI lineage: Eukaryota > Viridiplantae > Streptophyta > Pinopsida > Pinales > Pinaceae > Pinus > Pinus taeda. The sequence continues at coordinate 25,267 of APFE031487938.1, read as the reverse complement.
ATATCTTTGTGATTTCCATTTTCTTGCAATGACTCAAGAAAATTAGAGTAAGTAAGATAAAGTGCCTTGAGAAAAGTGATAAGAGGAATATCTAATTCAACTTAGTGGATTTGATATCGTGCACTATAGACTTTACTAGAGATGCGAGAGCAAGGGGATCATTATTTCATTGTTCAAGAGTGAAGAGTTTAATCATGAGTTGAACAACTTAAAATGAAGAATGTGAGTCATAGAGTTCTTTTAGCTTTTCTAAGGCTTCAAAGGCAGTTGAAAGTGGCAAAATATGGCGACTCACTCTTCATTTACAGATGTTGCAATTAATGCATAAGATTTTCTTTTCTTGTTTTCCCAAATGACAAGCTCTATGTCTGAGGTAGGCTGTTTTGGTTCTTTGTCTCCATCTTCGACACACACTCCTTTACAAAAATCATTAAAAACGAGGGTGTGTTTTATCATTCAGGACCACTTAGGATAGTTCTCCTTGCCAGTGAGAACTATTGCCACAATAGATATGATTGAATGCATACTGTAAAAAAATATTTCTGCTGGCAAAAATCTATGTATTGTAAAAATACTTTTGTTGATAGAAAAATACTTCTACCAATATATAGTAAAATTGTAGTTCTCATGGTAAATTTTTTTTTTTATTACAATTCAAAGAGGCATTGGTATGACAGTACTATATTGAAATATAGTACTATAATGGAAAACTTAGAGTATTCACATATTGAAACATAGTACTATTGTGCAGATGGTCTCAAGGATAGCCATTACACTAATGCATGAATAGTGTAACTATGGACTTTCTAAACATTTTTTTCAATGCACAACATACCAATCAAAAACACCATATATGCCATGATATCCTCGCTTCATATAACAATCAATGCACCCTCACAGTGTTCCCACACATTGACTCTTCAATTAAAGGTCGAGAAGCATTACACTGTGTTAAAGCATTGCACAATTTTGACCAGTAAAGAACGAAAAAAACAGTCACCTCGATTAAATCCTCAATTAGACTATTCCTCTGGCCACTAGCACTGACCCCTTCCATTTTAAATTGTCAATGAAATATAATAGATACATCTTCAGCAAAACCGCACTGAAACTCAAAACACAGTCGATACATCTTCACCAAAACCACAATGAAACTCAAAAGACAGACGATACATATCCAGTAAAACCGCACTGAAACTCAAAAGACAGTCAATACATCTTCAAAAAAACCACACTAAGACCATGTTAGAAAGGCAAGCGGACTTCTGTGAACGTTCTGCTATACAATAGCCCATTTTTAGATAGGCGAATGCATAGCGTAATGGAACGGAGGTCTCAGTTCAGTTAATGTAATGTTGGCAGTAGTTTTTTAAGCATATCTTGTCTCTTGCAGATCGTCATGTACATTCTGTGTAGGCTCATGATGTCTCATAGCAATAACTACGCAAAGTGAGAGCCTCTATCGATCTCCCATGAACTCTACCAGAACCAGCAAGAGTCCACATCTCACCATGTAATCCACACCATTTGTGAATGTTGCTACCTCTGGATTTCCAAAATCAATTCTCCATCAGGAGAACCAGCAAACTATTCTCAAAGGAGAGAGAAGCATCGTGACACCTGGTGACACCGGTGAGCCACTATGTAGGAACATAATATAAAATCTCAACTATTAATAAAAAAGGGAAGGACGACATGAGCATAAAACAATAATAAAAACTTGGAGGATCAGTGTATGGAGGGAGCAGTGTTCAGATGTTTATTAAATTCATCGATAGCATTTCAACACAGTAAAAGGAGCAGCGAGAATAATAGTGAATAGTAGGTGGAGCAGGCTCTGAAACCTACCATAGATTATATGAGAGATGACTACACATTAGAGCAAGGGGTAGCTTATATATGGGAAACTGAATTCAGTCAGATGGGAGGGTGTGAGTTCAGAAAAATGGGCAGAACAATGCAGAAACTGACACCAAGAGTTACAAAAAACCTAATTTTTGGAGCTTGCTCTTATACCATGTTAGACCAGGCAATAACTCCTTAAAGGAAAATTGATTTGTATGTTTATTCCTTCAGGTTGGTCTTCATTATATACATGCGGGAGAGACTATTCACATCATCTCCCGATGACTGTTCACATTACTTATTTATTTATTTACATCATGTTCACCCAATCCTGATGATTATGTGTCAACAATTACATCCATACTTTAAATTACCTTTTACATGACCACCTTTACAATATCAGTGGTCTTTTTAATAAGAGGAAACAAAGATTGTTATACATTTTGATTGTTTTGCAATTTTTCCCATGTATTGAAACATTAAGAGACTTGTATAAGGTTTCTAAACTCTTAGATCAGTTTGTGTTTGGTAATTTCAACCTTAATTGTAAATATTATGTCGTGTTTATTTCAAAAGTGTTTCTATAAGGAATATCAAGTTGTTTAGTTTTGATGATTTTGTTCAGAAAATAAATGGTAAAAACTGATTAGTTGTTGTTCAGTTTAAAAAACAGTCCATATATGTAACAAACTTTGTTGCCTCATATTAAAACTACCACATGCAACATTTGGATGTAAGAGTGGTAATGTATCATTAAACATTAAGTGATTTGTATAAGCTTTCTAAATTCTTAGTTCACTTTGTGTTTGATAATTTCAGCCGAAATTTGCAAAGATTATGTTGTTTTTATTTCAAAAGTGCTTCTATAAGGAATATCAAGTTGTTTAGTCATGACATGATTTTGCTAAAAGAAAAATAAAAATAAAATGATTATTTGTTGTTCAGTTTAAAAAATATTCCAATTATATAACACAATTTGTTGCCTCATATTAAAACTACCACACACAACATCTAGATGTAAGAGTGGTTATGTAACCCGTAAATTAAAGTATGGATGTAACACTTCTTTTTCTGTTTTTCTTTATTAGCATATGTTACATCCAATCATTAAATGGATGTAACATATGAAAAAAAAAGAGAAAGAGAGAGCAACAAATGTCACATCCATACTTTAATTTACAACTGACATGACCACTCTTACAATGTCTGTGGCCTTTTTAACACACATTGTTGCCTCATATTAAAACAACCACACACAACATCTAGGTGTATGAGTGGTTATGGAAGCCATAAATTAGTATGGATGTAACATTTATTTTTCTCTTTTCCCTTTTTAGCATATGTTACGTCCAATCATTAAATGGATGTAACATATGCGAAGGAAAGAAAGAGAGAGCAACAAATTTCACATCCATACTTTAATTTACAATTGGCATGACCACTCTTATAATGTGTGTGGCCCTTTTAACAGCATGAAACAAAGAGTGTTATATATTTTGATTGTTTTGAGGGTTTCACATGTATTCAAACATTAAGGGACTTCTATAAGTTTTCTAAATTCTTAGTTCATTTTGTGTTTGGTAATTTCAAATGCAATTTGAAAATATTGTCATTTGAATTTCAAAAGTGTTTCTATAAGGAATATCAAGTTTTTTAGCTATGAAATGGTTTTGTTACAAAAATAAATAATAAAAAACTCATTATCTGTTGTAGTTCAGTTATAAAAATAGTCCAAACATATAACACACTTTGTTGTCTCATATTAGAACAACCACTTACAACATTTGAATGTAAGAGTGGTTATGTATCCCATAAATCAAAGTATCAATGTAACATTTATTCGTCTCTTTTTAGTTTTTAGCATATGTTATGCCCAATATTTAAATGGATGTAGCATATGCAAAAAAGGAAAGAGAGTTGAAAAAATGTTACATCCATACTTTGATTTACCTGTTACTTGACCACTCTTACATCCAGATGTGCGTGGTCGTTTTAATATAAGGACACAAAGATTCTTATAAATACATTTGGATTATTTTGCAAGGTTTCACATGTATTGAACCATTAAGCAACTTGCATTAGTTTCTAAATTGTTAAATGAGTCTGTGTTTGGTAATTTCCAATACAATTTGCAAATATTATGTCGTTGTATTTCAAAAGTATTTCTATAAGGAATAACAAGTTGTTTAGTAATGACATGATTTTTTTTAAATAATAAATAATAAAAAACTGATTATCTGTTGTTCAGTTTAAAAAACAGTCCAAATATATAAAAAAAATTGTTTCCTAATATTAAAATGACCACACACAACATCTAGATATAAGAGTTGTTATGTAACCCATAAATTAAAGTGCATGTAACATTTCTTCGTCCCCTTTTCCTTTTTAACATATGTTACATCCAATACTTTAATGGATGTAACATATGAAAAATAGAAAGAGAGAGGAACAAATATTACATCCATACTATAATTTACCTATTACATGACCACTCTTACATCTAGATGTGCATGGTGTTTTAATATAAGGAAATAAAGATTGTGATATATTTGGATTGTTTTGCAATGTTTGACATGTATTAAACCATTAAGCGACTTAAGTTTCTAAATTCTCACATGAGTTTGTGTTTGGTAATTTCAACGAGAACTTAGATTATCTCATTTGTATTTCGAAAGTTTTTCTATAAAGAATGTCAAGTTGTTTAGTTATGACATGATTTTGTTAAAAAAAATAATAATAAAAATTTGATTGTTTGTTGTTCATTTTAAGAAACAGTTCAAATATATAAGAAACTTTGTTTCCTCATATTAAAATGACCACACACAACATCTAGATCATTTCTTCATCTCTTTTTTCTTTTTTAGCACATACAACATTTGGATATAAGACTGGTTATGTAAGCGACAAATTAAAGTATGGATGTAACATTTCTTTGTATGTTTTTATTTTTTACCATATGTTACATCCAATCCTTAAATGGATGTAACATATGCAAAAAAAGAAAGAGAGAGGGACATAAGTTACCTCCAATCCTTAAATGGATGTAACATATGCAAAAAAGGAAAGAGAGAGGAACAAATGTTACACATGTACTTTAATATACCTATTACATGACCACTTTTACAATGTCGGTGGTATTTTTCATAAGAGGAAACAAATTTTTTTATTTATTTTGATTGTTTTACAGTGTTTCCCATGTATTAAAGCATTAAGAGACTTGTATAAGGTTTCTAAATTCTTAGATCAGTTTGTGTTTGGTAATTTCAACCACAATTTGCAAATATTATGTCATGTGTATTTCAAAAGTGTTTCTATAAGGAATATCAAGTTGTTTAGTTATGACATGAGTTTGTTGAGAAAATAAATAATAAAAAATTAATTATTTGTTGTTCATTTTAAAAAATAGTCCAAATATATAACACACTTTGTTTCGTCATATTAAAATGACCACATACAACATCTGGATGTAAGAGTAGTAATGTAGCATTAAACATTAAGTGACTTATATAAGGTTTCTAAATTATTAGTTCAGTTTGTGTTTGATAATTTCAACCAAAATTTTCAAGATCATGTTTTTTTTTATTTCAAAAGTGCTTCTATAAGGAATATCAGGTTGTTTTGTCATGACATGGTTTTGTTAAAAAGATATGATAAAAAACTAATTATTTGTTTCTTAGTTTAAAAAATAGTATAAATATATAACACACTTTGTTGCGTCATATTAAAATGACCACACATACCATCTAGATGTAAGAGTGGTTATGTAACCTGCAAATTAAAGTATTGATGTAACATTTTTTTTGTCTTTTTCTTTTTTAAGATATTTTATATCCAGTCATTAAATGGATATAACATATGCATAAAAAAAGAGAGCAAAAGATGTCACATCATACTTTAATTTACAACTGACATGACCACTTTTACAATGTGCATGGCCTTTCTAACACACTTTGTTGCCTCATATTAAAACAACCACACAGAACATCTAAATGTAAGAGTGGTTATGTAACGAGTATATTAAAGTATGGATGTAACATTTCTTTTTCTCTTTTTCTTTTTTAGTGTATGTTACACCAAATCATTAAATTGAGGTAACATATGCAAAAAAAGGAAAGATAGAGCGACAAATGTCACATCAACACTTTAATTTACAACTGACATGACCACTCTTACAAAGTGTGTGGTTGTTTCAACATCAGGAAACAAAGAGTGTTATATATTTTGATTGTTTTTCAGGGTTTCGCATGCATTGAAACATTAAGGGACTTGTATAAGGTTTCTAAATTCTTAGTTCATTTTGTGTTTGATAATTTCAAATGCAATTTGGAAATATTATCATTTGTATTTCAAAAGCGTTTCTATAAGGAATATCAAGCTGTTTAGTTATGACATGTTTTTGTTACAAAAAGAAATAATAAAAAACTCATTATCCATTGTTGTTCAATTTAAAAAAAATATCCAAATATATAACACACTTTGTTGTCTCATATTAAAATGGCCACATACAACATTTGGATGTAAGAGTGGTTATGTATCCCATAAATTAAAGTATCAATGTAACATTTCTTCGTCTCCTTTTCTTTTTTTACCATATGTTGGAACCACTATTTCAATGGATGTACCATATGGAAAAAAGGAAAGAGAGCTGAAAAAAAAGTTACATCCATACTTTGATTTACCTGTTACTTGACCACTCTTACATCCAGATGTGTGTGGTCCTTTTAATATAAGGAAACTAAGTATAAATATATTTGGATTGTTTTGCAAGGTTTCACATGTATTGAAGCATTGAGTGACTTGCATCAATTTCTAAATTCTTAAATGAGTTTCTGTTTGGTAATTTGAAACACAATTTGCAAAGATTCCGTCGTTGTATTTCAAAAGTATTTCTATAAGGAATAACAAGTTGTTTAATTATGACATGATTTTGTTAAAAAATTAAATAATAAAAAATTGATTATCTGTTGTTCAGTTTAACAAACAATCCAAACATATAAAAAAACTGTGTTTCCTAATGTTAAAATTACCACACACAACATATGGTTATAAGATTGGTTATGTAACCCATAAATTAAAGTGCATGTAACATTTCTTCATCCATTTTTCTTTTTTAACATATGTTACATCCAATACTTTAATGGATGTAACATATGCAAAAAAAGAACGAGAGAGGAACAAATTTACATCCATACTATAATTTACTTTACATGGCCATTGTTACATCCAGATGTCCATGGTCTTTTAATATCAGGAAACAATGATTATTATATATTTGGATTGTTTTGCAAGCTTTCACACGTATTGAACCATTGAGCGACTAGGATAACTTTCTAAATTCTTAGTTGAGTTTGTGTTTGGTAATTTCAATAAAAACTTATAAACATTATCTCATTTGTATTTCAAAATTTTCTCTATAAAGAATACTACAAATTTTTTATCTATACTATTTTATAAAATAAAATAATAAAAAATGATGTTTTGCTGTTCAATTTAAAAAATAGTACAAATATATAAGAAACTTTGTTGCCTCATATTAAAATGACCACACACATCATCTAGATCATTTCTTCGTGTCTTTTTCTTTTTTAGCATATGTTACGCCCAATCTTTAAATAGATGTAACAAATGCAGAAAAGGAAAGAGAGAGGGACAAATGTTACATACATACTTTAATTTACATGCTACATCACCATTCTTACATCACAACATCAAGATGTAAGGGTGCTTACGTAACCCATAAATTAAAGTAAGGATGTAACATTTCTTCGTCTCTTTTTCTTTTTTTAGCATATATTACATCCAATCTTGAAGCAGATGTAACATATGCAAAAAATGAAAGAGAGAGGAACATATGTTACATAAATACTTTAATTTACATGTTACATGACCATTCTTACATCAATGTGCGTGGTCATTTTAATATCATGAAACTACAATTGTTATATATTTGGACTGTTTGGGAAGGTTTCACATGTATTGAACCATTAAGCAACTTGCATGAACTTCTAAATTCTTAGTTGAATTTACGTTTTGTAATTTCAGCCGCATTTTGCAAATATTGTGTCATTTCTATTTCAAAAGTGCTTTTATAAGGAATATCAAGTTGTTTAGTTATAACATGAGTATGTTAAAAAAATAAATAATAAAAAGGTAATTACTTGTTGTTCACGCTAAAAAATAGTCCAAATATATAACACACTTGGTTTCCTTATATTAAAATGACCACATATAACATTTCGATATAAGAGTGGTTAAGTAAGCCATAAATTAAAGTATGGATGTAACATTTCTTTGTATGTTTTTCTTTTCTACCATATGTTACATCCAACACTTAAATGGATGTAACATATGCAAAAAAATAAAGAGAGAGGAACAAATGTTAGATCCATACTTTAATTTACCTAATACATGACCAGTCTTACGTGCATAAGTTTCTAAATTGTTAGTTGAGTTTGTGTCTGCTAATTTCAACTGCATTCTAAAAATATTATGTCGTTTATATTTCAAAGGCGTTTCTATAAGGAATATCGAGTTGTTTAGTTATGAGATGATTTTGCTAGAAAAACGAATAATAAAAAAGTGATTATTTATTGTTCAGTTTTAAAAAAGAAAGACAAAATATATAATAGACTATTTTTCCTCATAATAGAAGAACCACACACAACATCAAGATGTAAGAGTAGTTATGCAACCCATAAATTAAATTATGGATGTAACATTTCTTCGTATCTTTTTCATTTTTAAAATATGTTACATCCAATCTTTAAATGAATTTTGGTAATTTCAACCGCAATTTGTAAATATTATGTCGTTTGTATTTCAAAAGTGTTTCTATAAGGAATATCAAGTGGTTTAGTTATGACATGATTTTCTTAAAAAAATAAATAATAAAAAAGTAATTATATGTTGTTCTGTTTAAAAAAGAGTCCAAATATATAACAAACATTGTTGCCTCATATTAAAACAACCACACACAACATCCAAATGTAAGAGTAGTTATGTAACCCATAAATTAAAGTATGGTTTCAACATTTCTTCATCTCTTTTTCTTTTTAAAAAGGAGAGAGAGGAACAAATGTTACATCCATACGTTAATTGACTTGTTACATGACCACTCTTACGTCGAGATGTGTGTGGTCATTTTAATACTAGGAAACAAATATTCTTATATATTTTGATTGTTTTGCAGGATTTCACCTGTATTAAACCATCGAGTTGCTTGCATAAGTTTCTAAATTCTTAGTTGAGTTTGTGTTTGGTAATTTCAACCACAATTTGCAAAGATTATGTATTTTGTCTTTCAAAAGTGTTTCTATAAGCAATATAAAGTTGTTTAGTTATGACATTATTTTGTTAAAAAAATAAATAATAAAATATTGGTTATTTGTTGTTCATTTTTAAAACAAAGCCCAAATATATATTTAACTATGTATAAAGTTTAACGATATTTATATTGTTAGATTGTTTGATAATATCCATGTTTAACAAATTTAAACTTAGTTATCCCATAAGTGTATGTATGGGTGAGCTTACAAGCATTTTAATTAGTATATAAAATACACTAAATGTGTTTCAATTTACCTATTTAATTCCATTTTATTTCATTAGTTGGAGTTGGAGATTTAATTTTTACTCTCATATTGAAAGGGATTCCACTTCATAAATAGCAGTGTGCATATTGAATGAGAATCCTCATCATAAAATTAATTTTTATGTGAATTGGTTGAATGTTAATCACTTCTCGAGTTGAGAGATTTAATCCAACTAAAATAGCTCCTAATTTGGTGTTTAGTTTAGAGTTTCTTTCAACCAATTGATTGTATGGTTAAGATAGTATTTATATCTTAAATTAGTAATTGATGTCTTTGTATGTGTGTTTAATGTAATATAAAACAAATTTTTGATGTGTAATTAGTTTCTTAAATTGGTATTAGAGCAAGTGGCTCTATGTAAACTCCCTTATGGGACTGCCCAACTATCTACAAGAAATATGTGAGAGTTATCTCTTGTATTATTATATTAGAGATGTACATTAAATTGACATATGTGTGTTTTAGTGAGTTTAATTGTATACATCTATGAGTTGTGGATACATTGAGCTACTTCAGAAAGTACATTATGTGAGGATTTTGATATTAGTTTGTGGAAAATATCTTATGGAGGAAAGACTTCCAAACATTAGGAATGGAAAATCAATTATAATTTTTGCATTAGAACTCTATGTTTGTATGACATTTTATTCCTACACACCCTCGGACGGGGCCAATTTCTTCTTCCGTGTTAGCCTTTGTGACCTATGCATGGAGGAAATGAAATGGGCAGAGTAGCAGAGGGTCCAATTCATCACATTCTGTTGGCAAGGAAATGTAAAACATATGTCGAGTTGGTTGTTCCTACAATTTTTTTTGTAATGTGATATGTGTCGAGTTCAAAAGTAGATCGTGATTTGAGTTCTAAGATTTTATATATTCATTAAATGACGTGGAATGACATTGTCAATGTGAATGGAAATATAGGTTTAATCCCATTCATTTTCATAAGTATATATGCCTTATTGATAAGGTTTTCTTAAGTTCATGCTCATGAGAACATAAGTTAGGGATGTTGTTTCTCTTTAAAATATAATTAAAAAGAATATTGTACAAAAGAAACATTTAAGAAGTTCTTCTATTTTTCATAAAGAATGCATGTGAAATTTGTTTGAGAAAAGATAATGACACAACATTATTTTATTAAAAAAAATCACATGGAATTATGTGTGATAAGTTAGACTATTAATTTATTTGAATTTATTAACATGTGAGACTCTACTAGACTCTTAAAGAGGAATATGTTCTTATTTTATTAGATTTTCTTGATGAGAAATATGCACAAAAGCAGCTATTAAGTTTGTCATTTCTTGACAAGAAATAAGTTATTTGTAAGAAAAAATAGAATTACTATACTTGAATGTCTAGGAAATAAATAAGTTATGATCATGCACAAAATAGAAATATTATGTTATTTTCTTGAATGAAAAATATAAATATTATGTGTGATTTCTTCGATGGAAATATGATTTTATTCATCCATGAAAAATTCAACTATGATGTTGGATTCTTTGAAAATAAGTATCAATAGAAGGAATATAATTATTGTGTTAGACCTTTTGGTTAGAAAAAAGAATTGGTGTGTAGAAAAGAATAATTATTATGTTAGAACTTGGAAAGGAAAACAAGTAATTTCATGTAATAAATGCATTAGATTTCATTTATAAATATACATATATTTGCACGCAAGAAATAATAATTATGTAAAACCCCTATCATATTAGGATGATTTTCAAAGAAGTACTTTACCTTTCTTTAATACACTCAAACTAGTATAAATATTTGATTTAATGATGTCTTGTCAATATGAAATTAATTATAAAGTTTTGGGAAAAGATGTCAGCCATGAGTCATGATGATAGAATTAAAATAAAAGGTCTCATACATGGAAATAGTTAGAAAAGAAACATTTGTGTTACCTGCCCAACTTCTCCCTCTCAGGAAAGAAATTTCTTGGAAAAAAAGGGAAATCCAAAAGGGTAAGAAGAAGGTGAGGCGAGGGAGAGGAGGACTAAAGGAAAACCTATACAAAACACTTTAAAGGTTTCTGGTATCGCACCAAGCTCTGAATCCTTGAGTTGGTTGGTGAGTGGGACTCACTAAGAAACCTATGACTGAAGTTGGTTGAGACCAGGTGGTCTAGGGAATTAGAAGAAGCAAAGTAAAATTGTTTTTGAGTATGAAATTGGCTTGAGGGGAGTATGAGGAGGGATTCTGGGTCTTGTAGGTTGGAAGGAACATTTGATTCCTATGATTTTGAAGTTGGCCACTCAGTAAAGTACAGATAAGTATATATTAATGCTAGATATTTGTTAATCAGTAAGGAATTAAATATAAGTATTCTAGAAATCAAGGGTTTACTTTCTCTGCATATTTACAAGTAAGGATTTCTTCTATGGATACACATAATGTGACTAAAGTAAGCGTAAACAAAAAGAGTTGCATTACGTATATCTATATATATTTAAAAGACAACACCTCGAAGTATTTAATAGTTCATGTGAACCATTTTCTTTGGCATTGAATATTTATTAAAACAAAACTAATAACAAAGTATGTACATATATTTGTTTTGTGAATATATTGCCTTCATCAAAATGAACAGAACAAAGCATCCATGTATTTTGATATAACTAGTTAGTCGTCTACAGGTAGGTACTCGGGTTCTAATAAAAGAGTAAACATAAAGAGCATACAACTATAAATTTATTTTCCTTATTTCCATGATATAAATTTCTATGGTTTCGAAGAAACAAATAAACCGAAAGTAATTATGTGGAATGTGGGAAGCATGAGTTAGTTCCCTAGGCTAGCTAATGAATGGCACCCTAAGAACATTCTCGGGTTCTTTCTTAAGAATCCTAAGTCGAACAACAAGAATTGAAGAAATTTTAAGAGAAAATTTTTCTTTGCCAAATATAACAAAATAACCAAGAACAACCGAGTGAAACCTCTCTTAATACAACTAATAGTAGTAAAAGCATCAAAATTAAGCTTTCCATGAGAATTATCATCACAACTCAAAAGAAGCCATACACTATGTGTAACAATGATCATATTATTGTTTGTATTAAAAAAAAATCCAAAACCCGGATGCAGTTCTAACAAAAAGATCATTTAAGAGTTCTTCGAGGTATGAACCAACCATAATGTCCATCAAACAACAAATAAAAAAACCCTGAGTTTTCCATGAATAAGCCAAGGATAAGGGTTGAAACCATCTATGTTCTGGTAAATACAAGCAGTGGGTATCTAAACCTTAAAATAAATAAATTTACTCGGACTCTTTTATTTACTCGGACTCTTGTTGTAGCTAAATAAATAAACCTTCATTTTAAACAGAACATCTCTAGGAAGTCAATCTTGAGGAGAATTCATCAATTTGCAACAAGAATTTCTCGTCGAGCCAGAGTGTCCATAGTGACACCTTTGGGAGCTTAAAAATTTTAATAGGAACCACACTTAGAAGCCAAAGAAGGTACAGTAGAAGAAACCTCGACATGATGGCTCCTTCAAATAATTGAGCTACATGTTAGTTCCCCTATAAGAAAAGAAAAGGAATGGTTTATTAGAGGTCGTAGAAAGACTATGATAATTGCTCAAGGAAATAACCCTTCACTAATCTACCTTGAAATAAGGTAAAGAATCTATTATAGGTCACTTTGTTGATGACTTACATGAAGGGGAAAATGACGAAGCTAAGTACCGTGAGCTTGAGGGTTTTATAGCAGTCGTGGAGTCCTAGTTTGTGTTACCCTGCACACAAAAACCTATGTGAGATTCACCTTAATTTATATAAGCAACTAGAACTCAAGTAAATCTAGAGTTAATTAAAAACATGAAAAATAGTTTTGTACTGTGGTATTTGTGGAAGAAAAATATGTATTTGTTACCCACCCAACATGTAGTAGAGACCAAGGGATAGCAGAGGTAGAATCTAAACTTGAAAGAAGAGGAAAATTTACCATCCATCTTGTGTTGCAGAGCGGAGTGAACTGTGAACAAGCAGAATGGGAGTTTGAGCTACGTGGGAATAAACCGCAAACCCCAAACCTCACCTCCACTCCCATTGATTGGAGGCTAATGCCATGGAGGATTACCACCGTGGATGCACTGCTTATCCCATAGAGGAGGGCACCCCAAGTGGCCAATGCATAGGTGAGCCTAGAACCTTCGTAGGGAATGGGTTATAGGAACTCGAGGGATGGTTGGTTGCGTGTTAATACCCATGGTCAATATCATACAATAAAATTAAATTTTAAAGAAAAATAATGATGAACCATAGTTTAAACCATTAAAAAATTTATGAGGATATGTTACAGGTGCTACTAGAGCTCAGTCGTTTACAAGGGTGGCCTAACTTGGTGAGGTAACTATTGGTAATTGGTGTTCTTCATAGATGGAGAGAGATAGAAAATGATGTGATTTGGAGGTGGACCAACCTTCACATCACTAAGAGAACCCATTGCTAGACTTTAGTTGGACACCATGTGAAGGAACCAATCTAGAATTATGGATTTAGCTGTAAATGGAAATCACAATAAAACGAAAACTTTAATGGAAAAAATGCAATAAGTTAAAGATGAAATGGCAACTCTGTAGACTTAAAATGAACGCCTAATACAAGAGTAAGAGCTTATTATGAGAGGTTTGATAGATAGACACAATCACCAAAATACTAAACCCATTTTTGAGAATGGTGATCGGGTAGAGTCTCACAGCAGAAAATAAGATAATATGTCTTAAGGAAGTCAAAATAGGGAATCAAAAGGAAATCAAAATACTCAACATAGGGAGGTTGGAGATAGCTATGAAATTGATAGGTATAAAAGGGTGAAGAAATGAAAAGTTGAATTTCACAACGAATTTAAGAAAATAAAACCCCCAAGTCATGATGGAGAAATTGAAGAGGGAGTAGAGTCATGTTGGAGATAGCTATGAAATTGATAGGTATAAAAGGGTGAAGAAATGAAAAGTTGAATTTCACAACGAATTTAAGAAAATAAAACCCCCAAGTCATGATGGAGAAATTGAAGAGGGAGTAGAGTCATGGCTCCTGAACATGACTAATTATTTTCAAATTTGCGAGTACTATGAAAATCTAAAGGATTGATTAGCCAATTACTAGTTGCAATGGAGAAGAGGGATAATACTCACTCATAGGAAATAACATAATTGTCTTGCATTAACACTCCTAACCTATGAGAAGGATGATAGAGCAGTTGGAGGAAGAAGCTATGCAGGAGAACTCGGATCGTGAGATGGAGGATTGGGAGCAATTTCTCCCTGATCCCGACATACGAGAGGACGAATGTCCTCATATAAACAATATTTACATGTTTATTGGGGCATGAAGCGTTTATTAGCTAAAGCTATGGAACATGTGGCTCTAGAAATGGCTGAACTGATTCAAGGCATTCCAACCATGAAAAAGGAATTGAAAAATATTCAAGTTGGAAAGATGAAAGAGAAAGACACTCCTAAACTCATTGAAACTCTTAGAAGTATAAGGGCTTAGATAGGAAGTTGTCAAGGCAAAAAATGATAAGATTTTCATGGAACAAGCAAGTAAATGCTATATTGTGGAAAATCGTATTAGAATTACAAGGACAAAGACAACATAAGGTTGGTGCTATACATGAGTGCAAGAACAAGACTAATAAAAACCCATGAGATATCAAAATTGTAAATTGGACGATAACAAATGAGAGGGAAGTTAATCAAGATAGAGGAGAATACATGCAAATGGAGGAATAAAATTGCTCATCTCTCCAAAAAGAATATAAAGTTGTCTTAGCCAATCATTGGACAGTGCAAAGAAGGGGATAAAGACTTACATGCAATAATAATTTAAGAAAGCGAGAGCCCCAACCTTTGATGGAGAGGTAAAGAAAGCATAAGATGTACAGGCTTGGATTTTGGGAACTAAAAGTTACTTCATGCTACATCTGTATGTCAAGTGAATGTGAGGGTGGTTTTTTTTAGTCTAAAAGGAAAGGACGATATATGGTGGGAGGATTTCAAGAATATAAAATGAATCAAGGAGAGCGAGAGAGCTAGCATGGAGAATGTTTGAAAATTACTTTCAAGGGAAGTACTTGTGTGAAAAATATTATGACACTAGAGGGAAGGAGTTCTATGAACACAAACTTTGGTAGAAGAGTACACCAACAAATTCTTGGAGTTTCTAAGGTATGTACCTTACATTAACGATGAGAAGACCAAGGTCTATAGGTATGTCACCTCTTCACAACAAGGATATTGAGACAAAATAGAATAAGATGAATCCAATAGGGGGAGGTTGTTCTAAATACTAAACACTTTTATGAATAGTCTAAACATAACATCTAAGTCTTGGCTAACTCAAATAAGAAAGGAAAAAGAGGAAGGTAGAGAACCTGACTATATGCGACTTGCCATCTTGTTCCTTGCCAAACTTGAACAACATAAAGAATTCATAGTTAATAGAAAGGAGGCTATTGGTGTTGGAGTGTGGAGAAAACCATTAGAGAGATTTCCCTAAGAAACAAAAATTTGGTGCAAAGTTTCACAACATAAAAGAGGCATCAACAATGAATGAGGTGGAATTTAGTATTAGTGATTGATCAAGGTCGGTCTTACCTCACACTAGAGTGAACTTTCTCCTCTAACATCTAGAAGAGGATTAAAGAGAGGCTTACAGAAGATAAACATGACCAACATGTGAATAAGTGTTGGAAGGAACAACCAGATGGGTAAGTAAGTAGAGCTTGAGAACTGAGAGAAAGGAGTATAATGAATAATGTGGTAAAATAGAATCAAGCTGAGGAAAGGAAACAATTGTAAATATATGAGAACATGTCTTTCTCAATTATAGAGAGATGTCATTAGATTTGTTCCAACATGTGAAGAAGTGTTGGAAGGAACAACGAGATGGATAAATAAGTTGAGTTTGAGAAGTGAGAGAAAGGAGTATAACGAATAATGTGGTAACATAGAATCAAGATGAGGAAAAGAAACAATTGTAAATATATGAGAACATGTATTTCTCAATTCTAGAGAGATTTCATTAGAGTTGTTATAAAATTGACAGGAATTGAACATAAGTTTAGTAACATAGCTATAAGAAAACTTAATAGTAAATGGTGTGATCTTTAGGTTTTCTTTTCATGAAAAAGGTGGTTTAAGATCATAAAGAAAAACAATGAGCGAAGACAAGCAAGAATCCCATGAACACATGGATTAATAGTCAAAATGAGGGCTTGAGAATGAACTGAGCCATTATTTATGCTAGGGATTTCATAATTTCTCCAACCAAGAATATTTTGTAAAATTTCTTTACATAATGCTCATAACAAGAAATTTTCATAAAATCCCAAGTAGAAATAGGGATTTGAGCTATTGAGAGTTAGGCAACTAATTTCATTTAGTTTCTAGTAAACTTGAAGAGCCATTAACCAGTACCAAAAATAAAATTCTACCATAACAAATCTTGCAAGGAGGTACAACAATAGCTCCATTGTCCCAAAACACAAACTCACTCTTTACCATTCACAATTATAGCTAATTTAGAATTACAACTTTCTATGATAGGAGGGCTGGGTAATGTAGTACTTTTATTAGATAAAAGCTTCCAAAATGAATCCAAATCCCAATATCTCCATAGTCCCAACATACAAACTCACTATTTACCATTAATAATTACAACTACTCACTATTTACCATTCACAATTACAACTTATTATGGTAGCAGACTAAGTAATGCAATACTTTTACTATATAAAAGCTTCCAAAATAAACTCAAATCACAATTTTGAAATACACAATTGCCATGCAAAAACCTTTACAATGGCTTTTGATTTCTCCACCCAAACAACAATTTCCAACCCTCGATCATTATTATTCATTACCTTTCACTATTTTGCATTTAGAACCGAGAGTGAGGCCAAGCCACATCATACTCGACAAATTCAAATAACATGCAAACATCAGATTAATCAAGTTTAAAACGATAATCTATCATTATTCTGGAGTGACTCTACATCTGAGCCATCCTCGCACCCATAAAAACAACAACTATTCAGAGTTCAAAACTATTCAATAATTGTATTCAAAAACTCACACTAAGCCTGCAGAAACAGATCCTAAAGGAGCTATTATTTTTTCTGAGAGACCCGATCCTGAATAATATGAGACACTATCACTGACGCCAGTCCTGCTGCTGGAACCTTCGATACCTCCGTTTCTTTTTGCTTCCTCATAAGCAAAGGAGACTACGACTCGAGCCACTCCAGAGAGTGGCAACGTAGGTGCCACATTTACGTCTTTCCACGCCTCTAAACATCGCTTCGTTTTTATGCTGGTTCCACTATTCTGCCGACATCTTGACGCGGCTGCTCTTGGTAGACCTATTTTCTTGCTTTCCTCTCAGCATAGTGGTAACAAAATTTTGAATCTATATATAAAATAAAAAATACAAAGAAGTAATTTAAACAACACAAACTCACCAAATATGTTGTTTAAATTATTTTTTTTGGTATCTTTTATTTTTATTAAATATATAGATTCAGTACCCTTGAGACACTTTAATTCACTGATCAACTAAATTGGCGTGTAATTGTCATCAGAGGATCAAAATTGCTTTACCACTATGCTAAGAGGAAAGCAAGAAAATAGGTCTACCAAGAGCAGCCGCGTCAAGATGTCCATAGAGGAGTGGAAGCAGCTTAAAAATGAAGCGAAGTTTGGAGGCGTGGAAAGACGTAAATTTGGCACCTACGTTGCCACTCTCTGGAGTGGCTCGAATCGTAGTCTCCTTTGCTTATGAGGAAGCAAAAAGAAACGGAGGTATTCGAAGGTTCCAGCAGCAGGACTGGCGTGAGTGACAGTGTCTCATATTATTCAGGATTTCATGATCGGGTCTATTAGAAGAAATAATAGCTCCTTTCTTCAAATTACCCATTCCGAGACCACTGCTATTCAGGATCTGTTGCTGCAGGCTTATTGTGAAAAACCACCGTTGGTATTCAGGATTTGTTGCTGCAGGCTTATTGTGAGTTTTTCAATACAATCAATTAATAGTTTTGATGTCTGAATAGTAGTTGT
Source organism: Pinus taeda (assembly GCA_000404065.3). Classification (NCBI taxonomy): domain Eukaryota; kingdom Viridiplantae; phylum Streptophyta; class Pinopsida; order Pinales; family Pinaceae; genus Pinus; species Pinus taeda. The sequence goes on along the minus strand of APFE031487938.1, from coordinate 6,749 downwards.
TTTTATGGGTGCGAGGATGGCTCAGATGCAGACTCACTCCAGAATAATGATAGATTATCGTTTTAAACTTGATTAATCTGATGTTTGCATGTTATTTTTGAATTTGTTGAGTATGATGTGGCTTGGTCTCACTCTCAGTTCTAAATGCAAAATAGTGAAGTAAGGAATTTAGATGCTATTATTAGCATTACCTAAAATAAAGTGGAATCAAGGAATGACAGAGTCATAGTTCTAAACCTGATCTTCCTGCATGGCATAAGTCCAGTTGGTGCTACCCACGTCTGTCACCAACATAATAATCGCTTCTACTCTTTTACGATCAATGTTCTACGACTAATGTTCTGCTGAGAAAACTGAGAATTCAATTCACCTCCCTCATTAAACACAAAATGCTTTAATCCTAATTTTCAGGCATGTTTTTCCTCTTCTTTCTGTTACGTGTAGCGATTAGGATTACAATCTCGGCTTTTCCGGTAAGCCTCTCGACCGTGGCAGTATTTTGCATTCCCACGGATTTTAAATTAGTAAACTCAGAAAGCTATCACGCGGCAACGGTTATCGATTGAAAAAGGTCAATCGTTAGAAGGAATGCGCAGTGCTTAAAACTTAGACATGGATACATTAAGAAATTGCCGAATAATATCCATAGAGAAAAAAATGCAGTTAAAAACTGTAAATAATAAATGATTAATTTTAATTTTAAGTTTTTATTTTCTTTTCCGTCTGGAGTAATTTGACTAATTTAAATCTTTGCAACTCAAGATATTTGATCCCTCTTGAGGCTTGGTAGATCCGTAGTTACGATGAAGCTTGGCTAGCATAATTACACCTTTAAATAGGCTAAATTTCACAAGAATACCATGGGTCAAAACTGTATGTTCACATAAACCTCGAGCTAAAAAACCACGAGTATCTTGACAAAGTCAATTTTACTTTAACTAACGATCAAAGATTAAGAAAAATAATAATATATAAATTTTATTTGAGTACAATATTATTATTATTTTCATCTTGATGTAACTTGGCCAAGTATAAACGCTGGCTTGGTAGATCCGGAGTTAAGATGGATCTAGGCTAGCTTAATTCCCCTTTAAATAGGCTAAATTTCACATGAACACCATGGGTCAATATCATATGTTCACATAAAATTGGACCTCAAAAGAAAAGTCCAATTTACATTAATTAACTGTCACACATTAATAAAAAATGCAAATGCGTAGTCTGACGAGGCAGAGAAGTTACCCAAAAAGTTATGGAAATTCCAGTCATATTTAGAGAAAAACGGGCAAGAATTTTTGTAAATCCAACTTATAGTTGTTAAACTTCAAAATTTTAGGTGTCTTAGATGTTTTTGATGGTGTTGAATCCAGTTCCATAATCAAAATCACAATTCAAACAATGCCTCTACAAGATTTTTTGAAAATTTTTCGCCCAAATTCCGGTCACTTTTGGCCTTCCAGGCAATTCCTCTGCCTCATTAGATGACTGCAATAAAAAATCATAATATATAACTTTTATTTGAATAAAATATTATTATTACTATTTTCATTTTGATGTAACTTGACGGAGTATAAATGTATAAATAACATAACATGACAAGAGATATTTTCCATATTGGGTTGGGAGCTCTTAAATCCATCTAACTTGTATCTATCATGGGTGAGAGAGATGGAATCTCTTGAGATGCAAACTTTTCCTCAAATTATTAATTAATGTTATTAAATGTAATAATATTAATATTAGAGTTAATAATTAATATTAATATTAGATTTAATGATTTTCTTACATGGTGTGATAACAAAATTTATAATAAAACTACATCACATTAATATTTTGGAATATTACAACTTTGACATGGACATATTTATGTCTTTAAAAATTTTAATATATCCATAGGTTATTAGTTTTCCTTTCAATGTTTACTATACATTTTTTTCTTGTAAGTTTAGTGGGACCTTTCGTCCATTCATTTGCAGATGCAGGTTACATGCATGAAAGAAGTTTTGTGGCCTCAACCTACCTAGTGGTAAACTACGTCTATTGGCCATCGAAAAGGATTATAATCCATCGGACCTGGGTCCTTAGCACTGTAATGTAGTAATTGTGATTGAGGAAGGCACAAAATGTGCTTCTCAATCCGACCACGTTGAACATTCTGCTACTGAATTTGAAATTGGATGAGTTTGATTTCTTTCTAAATTTCCTCATGCCCGAGGTAAAATTTTATGGAACCTGTAGTGTTCATAAGAGCTTGAGCTACTATACTCTTCATTAGTCAATAGAGACGCATTGTTTGTTTATACTATGTGAGCCTACCTTAGGTATGGCCCAGGTTAGGGTCCAGTAAATGAAAATCCTACATCTACACTTCATGCTCAGCCTGTTGGTTGAGGTATGCCACCCAATACACAATCATATCCCTCACCTTCTAAGGATTACTTGTAGTATATTCTTGAGTTGCCACATTTATATGTTGGGCATTGATGTTTTTACCACCCCGCCTTGGTAGTTGTGAAGAGGGGGCTCCTCGCCCACCCCAGTGCCCATCCTTTCTACTGCAACCCTAACCCCTAGCTCTCGATGGACAAGCACCCAGAGATTTCCAAGCCATGTCTAACAACCACCACATCACCACAATATATTCTTCCACCCAAACAAACCAAGGCCCTCATCGAACACAGACCAGTGGGCTACAAAATCAATTAGACCTCACACATATACATATGATAGGAGTAGGAAGTAAATGAGATTAATCTCGGGCCATATAAGATCATAAAATCTCAAGAGGGCCATCCATCAATGTCACTTTTCTCCAATCACCAACATTTTATGCTCAGACATCTCTTGTGACAGAACGAAACCAGGGATGTTCTGTCTCCACAAAATGGAATAGCTACAAACTGACTCCTCGAGTCAATTCCCATATAGAAACACACTAGACTAATATAAAACTAGAAATGACAACATACGAGAGATTTTGGAAAGCCACTCTATCCAACCACATAATCAACCATTCCCATAGTGTGAGTATTCCCTCTAGAAGAGATAAGTAACCCAAATTTTTCCATACACTCCTATTCAAAGCAGTAAAATATCATATAAGATGAAAACCAACACAAAAACAGTAGATGCAAGATAAAATTTAGCCACACAAACATGCTCGCCTGTCGAATAGGAAATTCCAAGTCACACAGTCATCCAATTGTAGGAGGGGTTGACTATCTTTCATGCAACATTCACAATTATAGTATGATGCAAGTGGGGAGGGGTGAGAAGAAACATAAAAACCTAGTTACCAAAGCCATGAACACAAAGTTGTTGTCAACCTGTACACAAATCCTCCCTACCAAGATTTCCACCAAAACGAGACTTAGATACCTTTGCTTGATGCTTGAAACCACACTATAACATAGACAGAGGGAAAGGAATGGGTTGCATGCCTTCACCACTAGTGGTTAAATGAGAAACGATGATTTACTCCCACCTTAAACTCTCCCACGTGACCTACCTCCTCACCAAGTTGATCGTAAATGCAATGTACTAGAAGGAGTCTCCCTTCCACACTACCTCCCATATTGTCACCTTTAACAAGAGTCCCAAGGTGGACTATGAGCTAGCACACACCCTGATCGGGGATATTGATTATTTTCTTTAGCATGGTCCTGGTTATGGTGGCCATTATAAGCTATAATCAGGAGAAATAGTTCCAAGTCTTAAGGATGGTTATCCATCTAAGGGGCATTGAGGTTGTATCCATATGTAAGCATCACTAATTAGCCATAAATTCAAAATCCTTATTATCCATCTTAACCAAATGCGAGGGAATAATATAATTAAAACATGGGAGAAGAACACTTATATCCTGAATTGGACAGGGTGTCCTCCAACTCTTACTAAGATTCTACTAATTGGTATGATGGTTTAACTTTTTGAGTACCTCAATTACCAAATTAGAGTCTCGTTTAACCATCAACTGTTTGAATCCTTCTCATCTTGCAATGAGGAGTCTATTCTTTACCACATCAAATTTGGCCTCATCAATACTTTCATAGCCACAATCAGCTGCATAGATGTGCAGAACCCAAGCCTTGCACTATTTGAAAAGACCACCAAGATCTGCATCGACAGGGTTACCTTTGGAGGCCCCATTAAAATTAAGCTTGAGGAAACCTGTAGGAGGGGTTGAAATTTTTTATGAAGAGGACCTAGGGGATACTAAGAGATTCAATGATGATGGAGCAAGCATCTGAGGTGCAAGATTCATGGTTGTTAAGGCTCAGGTTTTGTGAGGCGAGACCTCTAATTGCTTAGGTTCCATTTCTCACTATATTGTTTCTCTTATGTTTTGAATAACCCCATCCCATACATCTAACTAAGAGAAATGATGGTTTCTGAAAACCCTTCGATTCCTTTCTTTGCCAAAGTGCTCACAAAAGGAAACCTAGGCCAGTTTACCAAGCTCTGTTAAAGACAGGGCTAGAAAAGATGTCATTCCTCCACATTTCAAAAGATACTAGTAATATCGCAGTCCATATGCCGAAACAGTTGTTCATACTTCGCCATATTTGGTTTGCAAAGGGGCTTAGGTTTAGAATTTGTTCCATGTCCTCATTATTTCATTCACACATAATGCATAATGAAGGTCCATGGACCCCTCTTTTTGGAGTTGATCCCAAGTGATAATCTGACGCCAACACACCAATCAGAGGAAGTATGCTACTTTAGGCCAAAATTGTCCCCTAGAAATTTTCCTCCATATGGGTTTTGCATGATCTTGAGGCCCTTTAGTGGCTAATATATAGGCTTCTTTAATGAAAACATTTTGTTGTTTGTGTAGAGACACCTAAGAATATCATGGCCTTCAATTATGGTCAACTTTCTAGTTTGGAATTCTCTATCCAACAAATTCCTTTGATCAAAATTGGATGGGTCAAGCCAATCCTATTTCTATTTCCATCTATGCTAGGTTGTGCTCAAAGAGTGTTTCTAGTTAAATAAACTATTATGGAGTTTTGACTATTTGTATAGATAAAGAGATCATTAGATCCTACTCTCTGAGGAGTTTTCTCTTTGTTTCTAAGAGTCTTGCGAAAAGGAGGCCATATTCCATCCCAAATTTATGAAAAGGTATGAGAGCGTATAATATATGTATTGGTTGAGGCTATGTTTCAAATCGAGGATCCTTTCAGGGTATTTTTTGTTCTTAATAATTCTTGCGTTGAGCTGAGCACTTGATATTTTTGAGTCCATATGGTTTTCTACTAATCCTGCCTACCCTATATCCATCTCCACTAGATTTTCGTCCCCATAACTTGATTCAGAATATATGGTTCCCTGATCCTAATACCCCTTGAAATTTTAGGTTCGGTGATGTTTTCCAAGGATATGGGAGACCATTTATTTGCCTCCTGGGACCATCATTGGAAAAATTCTAAAATATATGCACCATGCTAGAGCATGACGATTTTAGAGCATCCAGACCAGACAACTAATAGATCGACATTGATTTTAGTACTTCCTTAAGAAGAACAACCTGACCATCGATATTCAGGGCCTAGAGTGACTTGGATTGAATTCACGGTTCGATATGGTCCAAAACTAGGTTCTAGCATGAAGTTATAAGAGAGTTCAACACTAGGGAGATGCCTGAGTATTTGGAGTGTAAGGATCCTATACAAAATGCCTAGATTTGTGTTAGAAAACTATACGAATATTTAATTAAAAGAAATATTAAAATATTTTGGAGAAATAATATTTTTGATTCTTTGTATTGAATTGTACTATATTTTTTTACCTATATGGTTATTTTAATTTTTGTTTTGTGTTGCCGTTATTGTTTTTATTATTTTATTAGAGACATGACATACTTACACATCCCCCTCATACTAGGTTGTATATGGATAGAATTAGAAAAAAATGCATTTTTCTGGTTTTAGTGCACATGGACATCACAAAGAATGGGTTCGTTGGTGGTTTTCATCCTCATAGACTTGGTAAAATGTAGATTTTATTGAAGTGATTTTCATGCCAACCAAACTAGTAAAATATGGAGTTCTTAGTGGTTTCTATGGACTTGTTTTTCCAATTTCTATAATCATAAAATTCATCATAAAAGTGTTCTTTTTATTTTAGGAAAGTATATGGCACCTTCACCAAAATGAGGGGTTTGTAAAATCTCTTATTTATAGAAAGCTCATAATTTCTTTCAAATTAACCATTCCCAAGTTCCATGACCATGTGGTAATAACATCTAATCTTTTGTTTTGGCTCTTAGACTCATAAAACATTGAACACCTATATTATTTTAATAAATAGTTACATTTATAAGCTTTCAAATTTAATTTAAAATGAAATATCTTATATAATTAAATTATATTGACAAACATGTTTGTTTTGAAATAGGGCTTCAGAATTTTATTTTAATTACCTATAATTATTAAATGGAGAGTAAGGATTTAATCTCCACAATATGTTGTAAAATATTCTTAGTAGTAATGATAGAGAAAAGGTGAATATTTTTGTGAACAACAATTATGCCATTTCTACCCTTTTAATTAAATTGATTTATTAACAAAAAATTCACATGAACATGATTCACTATTTTTTGAAAATGTGATATTAGTAATCCATAATATCAAAGCATGATATTACAACAAATTCTATTTACAGGTTAATAATCGCCATGGTAAAGTACAAGTAGAGGTGAATATTATAGTTAATAATCTCGTTACACACACACATACATACAT